>VZRR01013066.1:876941-919941 GCA_013398015.1 Oreocharis arfaki
ATTTATATATATATTCTGTGCTCAATCAGTTTGGATTTCCCTAATTTTTTAATTTTTAAAAAATTTTTTAATTTCTAAATTTTTTTTTGAGAGTCTGCCATTCCCATCATTGCCTGTTTTCCAGTTTGAAATGACTAATGCTCTAAGTAATTATTAGTCACATCCTATCTCAGTGGTTAGAGCTTGTGCTTTTAAAGTAATATTATATGAGCATCTGCTCCTATGGCTCTTGCCAGAAATTAAAAGGCTTATCTGCAGGAAAAAAAGGTTAACACCTCAATTCTGTAGTGAGAAATGGGTTGCAGGGCAGGAGATTTGCAAAACCAAAAAGCCTTGTGTATTTAATACTGTCAGTAAATACTAAATACACAACTCTTTGCTTTACCAACAGTTTATCTGCTTGGTTACTCACAAGTCTGTTAACAAACTGACTGCAGTTTTTGAAGTTCAGTTTGATCTAGTCACTGGATGTTCAGATTCTGAGAGCATCTTGCTGAGAAAGTAGCAGTGTTGAATAAATTTTTTTTAGACAGTTCAAGTCCAAGTGGCAACGTTGGAAATTAATAAATACAAGCTAGAAGAGAGTGAATGACTATTATTTCTTGCAGAGGCACAATGCCTGGCTTGTAATTAGTGATCCTGAGATGATGGCTATTTTCTGTCCATTAGTATTGATTGACAGATGGCTGCTAACATGAGGGCTGAAGAAACCATAAGGATGGCATTTCCTTTCCATAAGGAAACCATTTTAGAGGCATTCCGTGTCACCATCGTAAGGAAACATCTTCAAATTGTGTTTATTTTCACAATACCCTTGTCCTTTCCGGATCCAAGAATAAATTATAATACCCCAAAGTACGTATGAATTTACACTCCATGGGCAATGATATCTCATTAATGAGAGAAGCTGAAGCACAGCACTGTCTCACAAACATATTTGCTTCATTTAAGATTAAGGTTGGCTCATAAGTGTTCCAGAAATTGTTTATTACTTGAGGCATATCCTACTCTGGTAGCATGCCTTGTCTGGGGATGCTTTCATTGCAGAATAGAGGTTACAAAGGGTGTAGTTTCTTGGATTCCTCTATTTGCTGAGAACGAAATTAGCATCTACATGCAGTTCAGGGCAAAAGAGCAAAATCTGAACTTTTTGCTCAACATATTTATCAGTTCAGGCAAACAGTCATGCTAAAATATTCCTATGTTTTCATTTCTGGAGGCAACTTGAGGCATCCCAGTTCCATGCTCCTTTGTATGTTTTATTTCCAGTGAACTGTCAAGTTCATTATTTGTGTATTGTAAGGCAGAATCCAGAAGCCTCCTTTCCACCTACCACACACACATAGGTTGTGGAAGATCTGGAAGGGGCAAATGTATTCATTTGAAGTTTAACTATGTAAAATAGTAACTTCAGTAATAATAGCTATGTAATAATTATATATCTTTCATCGCTCTCTTATTTCTCTTCTAAATTGTGTGGTTAATGTACAATGCTAGATGTTTTTTAAAATTCACAATACTAAAATGGGTATTCTATGGAAAAAACCCGACAGGTTTTCTTCAAGGTGGGTTCTAATTGTTGCTGGTTTATTTATTGTCTGCCTCAAAGCTCATAAAAATCATGAGCTGCACTGTATCAGGTTTATTAAATTAAATATTTCAGGCTGGTGGATCTTTTCCAAAAGGATGATTAACGATGTTATTTTTTGCTTTTGCTTACTTTTTGCTAATTTTTTTTTTGTTGTTGTTCTTTTGTCTTTGTCTCTCTACCAGGAGGCATTTTTGAGTGTGTGGAATCTGGTCCAATGGGAGCAGAAGAATTAGCCTTCAGATTTGCTGTGAACACAATCAACAGAAACAGAACTCTTCTGCCAAACACCACATTAACATACGACACACAGAAGATAAATCTCTATGACAGTTTTGAAGCATCCAAAAAAGGTAACCTTTTGCATATTTAATTTTTTTAATGGAGAACTAAGACTCAGTATGCTTACCTGAAAAAATGTCTATCCAATGAAGCCATACACAATTAGACCGTGACATTGTTGCCGCTGACATTAAAGAGCTGCTTTATTAAAGGTTGTAATGGTAACCACTTGACAGTACATTGCCACCTTTGCTCCCACTGACCCTATCTAAAAGCTATTCCCTTAAATATTTAAAATCTGAAATAAATTTTGCTGAGCATTGTGACTAGGGTATTCTGAGACCAGCTCCTTTGGAGTGAGAAAACACTATCTCCAGACTTTATCCAGCAAAATGCCAAGTTCCCCCAAATTCTGCTGAAGCTGGGATTCAATTTTAAGCATTCAATCACTTTAAGTACATCTTCACAAATTCCTTTATATAGTTAATCATGTGTCTACTTCAAAAGGGAAGTACTAGTTGTAATTTTTTGCAGTTTATATCAGCATGGCATAAAAATAAGCCTAAATATTAAGTCTGTGCTTAAGCATATCACTATCAGGTACATGTCTTGGCCTGAGTTAACCTCTTTTCTCCTAACTATAAATTATATGTTTACAGAAGAATTTAAAGTTAAAATAATTTTGAACACGTTTCCTAAATTTTGAAACCTTTGATTCTCAAAAAAATCCAAATTTTCAGATTGCTTTAAGTCAGGGACAGCAGGCACAAGTTTCTGCATCATTGCTGTGTCTTAGAAGGTGCAAACACCAAAAGGTTCAGTATGTATTTATGGAAGAAAATACAAAGCCTCATGTCAAAACTCAGTAGGACTGAACTTTGTACTGTATTACATGTTCTTTAAAAACATTTTATTATAAATTGAAGAGCAGATTTCATATGGATTTTATATGTAACAAGACGATAAGAAAGGTGAAAGAACTGGACATCAGCCTCCAATTAGTGCTACTTATGGCAGGTTTCTAGCCTAAATCTGCCAAGCGATCAGGTCCCAACATGTCTCTCCCAAGCACTGAAGACAGGAAGCTTTATATAATAAGGGATTTTTGGTGTTATAGTGGGCTAAGAAGAGTGAAAACCTTTGATACAATATTAGAAATTATGCATAAGGAAAAGCTCCTGTTTCATGATGAACGTACAGGAGAGACGTCTTAAAAGTGGAATTTAATACTGATTAGATGTTCAGTTTAAAACTTACGGGAATTTTTTTTTCTCTTTTGCTATAACGGATCGACAGACTTCATCTTCCTAACCTGTTTTATATGCTTATTTGGCAAATAAGCAATTCAAATATAGAGTCTTGTTAGGTATGACAAGAGAGTATCCCCATTTGTACAGAAATACACACAGCTTGGTCATTGAAAGATGCTTTGATTTATGAAAAATTATAGGCTAAATATTTATGCTTAGCAAGATGGTTTCTTTGCAGAGTAGAGTGCATGGTAGAAGAAAGAGGCAAAAATACACTTTTAATAGTGTATCTTTGAGTTGTTATTCTAGTGTTTTGGATGATGGATTAAAGCAGTTTTTGAGAGAGACTACTCTTTCCATCCCAGCCAACAGTGTATAAATGGGTTAATTCTTAATTCTGTTTCTTTCATTCGCCTTGTCTTCTCGCCTTCCAAATTCAGCTGCTTCCTGACTCCTGCGCATGCTGACCTGTGAAATCTAATGGAACAGCTTCTCGCAATTCCTGAGGGAGGATGTGGAGAGCAGAGAAATTTCTCCTGAGATCTTTAATTCTTTAATTCTTTCCCGAGAAAATGCAACTACTTTTAGCCTTTACTTGGGGTTTGCTAGCCCAAATATTATGTTGCTAATTCTTAGCAACATAGACTACAATAGGTGAAGTTAGAATGGCAACATGTTATTGATTAGATATATTGAATAGATTGCATATATTAATTTTTCCTACTTGCGTCTTGGATGAGAATGCAACACTTTATTTATAACTGGGCAGTCTATACCAAAATCCATGTAATCTTCCAGTGCTAATAGCTTTTTGCATCATCAATTCACAATACAGACAACTACATTTGTGCTCACAGGTGCTTTAGTTCAGAATCAAAGACTAAAGGTTAACACAAAATGGTTCATTTTATTATGGTGGATCCAAAGCAGAATTTTGACAATGAGATTTAAGCATTTGACTCATTTTTGTGGTTCATTATCATGTCCATTAGTGATCAGGCAGGCACTGCACCAAAAATAGCCTGTTTAGCCCTCTTACTAACATATACTTTTGAAGTTGAATATAGATGAAATATTAGTGGGTTTTTAAAGGTACTATATGAAAAAGCAACTTGAAGGCAAGATGATATTTCCAAGCTACTGTTTCAGTGAAGAATAATAGAAACGAAACAAAATACCCCCCAATGTGCTAGGAAAATTGGTATGCGTCTGATACAGCCAGTGCCGTATTAAATCACGTGTGAAAGCATTGCATTATTCAAATCTCAGAAAGAGGAAAAAATAAAAGTCCATTGAAAAGCCATCTGGTAGCTATTGCTGTTGTTAGTGATCCCATTTACTGACATTTGCATAAAGCTTGTTGATTACTCTTAGGAAGGGCAATATTAGCATAAATGTTTTCTTATTGAGCTAGTCATTTAGGCAACACACCGAATAGCAATGAAGATCCTGTGTGTCTGACAAGTTTATTTAAACCACCGGTGTTCTGCAGCAATAGGAAGGTGTGCCAGCATAGTTTCTGGAATGTACTTGAAAGACTTAGCAATATTTTCATCAAGTTGAAAAGGCTGTGCACAATAAAACAATTAATTCTGAATTGATGAGAAAAGCAATGCAGCAAGATGTGTTTCTACTGCTTGTTTCCTCAGCTGTCAGGAACATTGATGGTGGTGTAACAGAATTAATCAAACTTCGTACAAATACTCATGTCTAGTTTGGTTTTCATTACTTCTCTCTACCAAATGAATTGTTTTCCTAGAAGACAGAGTCTGTTTTTCAGAGCTGCATGCTCGTAAAAGTTATGCCTATGGTTGTTAATGACATGGGAGCAGGACGTTGGCCAAAACTCTGGTCTTCAGTATTGACTTCTTTTTCCTGCCTTCTTTTTGGCATGTCCTAACTAGTATTTGACAAGATGGTGCTGGAGTATGCTGGAGTATACTGGAGTATGCTGGAGTATGTGGGAGATAACACAGACCAGAGACTGCTAATGGACGATTTAGGTAGGCTCCCTGCATCAGAAAGCAGGAAGCCGAGCCGCTTGAGTACAGCAGTATCATGTCAGTGACTCTCAGGGCCACTTTTATATACTCATACAAGTAGAGCAAAACTGAGCATTTCCAGTTTTTGAGAAGGGACACAAGGTTTTTCACTAACAGACAGCAATTTAATTTTGGGGAAAATATTGGTCCTTAAATTGTACCAGTCAACATGCCTACTTTCAGATACAGAAGTTCAGTTGTCCATTTCAATGAAATTAACTCTGTGCCTGATAATTAACTGGAAGTTACTTCCTATGTAAAATTTCTGAGTAATTAGGACCTCAGTAGAAATAGTGTTGATTGATTGAGGAAGAAGTTAACTTTTAAACAACCTATATAAGGATACTGTCCTATTTGACACTTTTCCAAATGTAAGATGCAGCTAAGCATACATCTCTTTTTTTTTGTCAGTGGTTTTTAAAAAGACTGGCAATTGCTGGCCTTTGTGAATTCCACTGAGATAGGAGTGTTTTTTAAACACAGCTGAGCACTATTTAGTTGTTAAGAGTCGATATTCATCAGTTTGTAGTGAAAACTTGGAAGTGTATTCCGAAGTTGAAATGTGTAAGTGAAAGTGTTACATAAGAAGGGAGCTCTGTCAGTAAGACATCTATATTTCATGCAGTGGCTTTTGTTTAATATGAATTGTGCAATACCTTCTGGCACACTGCCTTTTTTCCTCTCATCATTGACAGACTTCTGTCTCCTCTTCAGCCTGCGATCAGCTGTCCCTTGGGGTGGCAGCCATCTTCGGACCATCCCATAGCTCCTCAGCTAACGCTGTGCAATCCATCTGCAACGCTTTGGGAGTTCCGCATATCCAGACCCGCTGGAAACATCAAGTGTCAGACAACAAGGACTCCTTCTATGTCAGCCTCTATCCAGATTTCTCTTCACTCAGCCGTGCCATCCTTGACCTTGTGCAGTTCTTCAAGTGGAAAACTGTTACTGTTGTTTACGATGACAGCACTGGTAAGGCCAAAGTATTAGACTATGTGCAGATATATTCACACACACACACAAAGAGGAGGATGGGTGTCACTACTCATATTTCATAATTTAGGAAATCTTGAATAATTTGCAAGAATTTTACTGGTAAGGCGGTGTATAAAAAATAATGTGGACTTATTAGCGTAAGTATTCTCATGAGTATGCTTCAGTAGCTGAAATCTGTGTGTTTGAGCTCACAGCTGTCAATAAATTGGTCACACTCTATCTGTGTTTTCTGCAGTGTCTTAACAGTTGCTAACAGCTATGTCTTTTGATTTTACTTAGAACTTAAACTTGGAAGAAAAATATAGTAATTTGAAAGCTACACTAGTGGGCCCAGTGAAATAGAAAACCTAAATTCTGGTACTGCTTCTGCTGTTGTTTAAGTTTGAAAAAAGGTGCCATATTTGTTTGGAATTTTAGTATCTGCTTTTTCAGATAGAAGTGAAGAAGGAGCCCTGGTTTCAGCTCCTAGCAATTGGACCGAAAGGAAGCTTACAAGCTTGTTTCACAGATGAATTACAAGAGTTAAAAGTGAACTCCTGACTTTCCAGCAGAGATATACTAGTTTATTACATTTCCTTTAGTCATCCTGAAATTTGTTTCGTCCTTCTGCCTTGTCTTGGCAGTGGCACCTCTGAAAAATGCTCTAAAATTTACATTTCATTTGATGTCTAGTGGTGGTCAGAAAGAAGACCTTGGTTAAGAGAAAAATATTTCTGTAATGGAAGATACAAGGAAAGTACTTGGCCAAAGAAGATATGTTTACTCTTATTGGAATGCTGCTGACTTCTTCCATGCTGATTGATCTGTCATTGTCCGGAAAAGAGCATAGTGAGCCTCCAATTCTTCTCAAGGTTCATTGAACTGGAAGGCTGTTGATGTGCTCATTACATGATGCTACTATCTATCCAAATCTGAAATAAAGAAAATAAGATCAAGAAACACTGTGGCTACTTTTAGGGAAGGCTAACTTTGCTAGATAAACAACATTACTGCAGCAGGGCAGAATGCTTGCTGTTCGAGCTCAGACAAGATGCCTGTACAGCTACCAAAATGTGAGGAGGGAGCAGAGAAGCATAAAAGTCTTTATAAATTAATTTTTCTTCATGCCTTTTAGAAATATGCAAGGCAGTGAACTTTAGGGGCTCCCTCAGTAAAAGTTTGTTGGCTGTTACCAAAAGTCTCAGGTAATCAAACTTTTGATTTAAAGTTTAGCTTTATAGACTTAAGGTAAGCAATATGTAGCTCCTTTCTCTTTTTTCCTCTCTCTCTTTTTTTTTTTTAAATTTTTTTTTTTTTTGTATTATTGTTCTGAAATAGGAAAGGAAGTTAAAGCCTCAAATTTTAACTATATGATGATAGAAAAAAAGTGAGTCGTGGTGACAGAGCTATTGACTACAGTTTACATAAATTGGAAATATTTCACCTTGATTGATATCATTTGGAGGCTAACTATTTTTTTCGAGAATATGTTACCTCTTCAAACAGTCAAATCAGTTAGAAAATTCATGTTTTAATACTTTGAAATTGCTTTGCTCAATAATTTTAATGTAAGCAATTCTGTCCAGAAAAAAAAGGTAGCAAAAAAAATATTTCATGTTTAATGGTCTCTCCATATCCAGAGATATGTCATTAACAGCCTTCATAGACCTGTTCTCATAAAGCGTGTTTTGAAGCCAGAACATAAATAGAAATGGGAATGAAGATGAAAAAGAAATTTTTCTTGTATATATTGTGATCTACTTGTTCTACTTGTTATTACTGTTAGTATTTAAGAGAGAAAAACCCCCAAACATAAATTCTTTTAGAATAAATTTTAAATAAATTTCACAGTGAATTTGTAGATTGAGTTATTTAGTCTATTTGAAAAGCATAAAGAATTATTCCAGGATATATTTGTTTTAAAATTATATTTCTTTCTGGAGTAGCCAGGCCCTTCATATCATGATACTGATTATTCCTGTGGATAAACAGTAATCCCACCTAGAAGATTTTTTTTTCCTTGAAATCTATTTCTGTCTGAAGAGGAAGAAAAAATTAATCAGTTTAAAAAAGGTTATCATCTCGCTTTTTTTTTTGTGATGTTTGCTGTAAGTGAATTTAAATTCTACTTTTTAAAGACTGTCAACTTCTCTTTGTTAGTAGCATTTTCTATGGATAATTCCAGGACTTCAAAAGCAAATGACGCTGCTGGGAAGTCCACAGCATCACTTGCCTTTGAAGTACATATAGGAACAACCCTTAGCTATGAGAAACTATCAGTCTTAGAGAAGTGGATTTCATATCTGCTGGAGTTCAGGTGCAAACTGGTGGGTTTTGAGGCAGGAGAGAGGAACCTTTTGAAAGGAAGTAGTTGCTTGACCTGAGGAAGAGGCTCTCTCCTGTCATAGGATAAGACAAATATTCAATTTAGAGTCTAGGACTGGAGCTGAATATGATGCTTCAACTAAGATTTAAGAAACAGTGTTGTATGACTTGTGCTATTTAAGATTTAATCTCAAATTAGTAAAATGGAGGCACTGAAGACAAAGCATTTATCACTGTTCATACGTTTCTTCCATTTGATCAGTGATTGCTTAATGTAAGATGAATATAATTCTTAATTCCTTCTCCTCTGTTTCTCTTTTAACCACATTTTACACTACCTTATTGAAAAGTTGTTTAGGATGATAATGTAGCCTTATTTTGTGATGATTTTAGAGCTATGGATTTCCTTTATCTAAATGGACAGTTCCTCAAACGGCATCCTGGACAAGGCAATAATATATTGGTATAGCAGCTCCAGTGATAATTTAATTTCTAAAATGAATATTTTTTGTGAGGTTCAGATTTTCTTTATGTGTTTCTATTATTATTGTAAACATGGATACAAGGGGAGTTGATACTTTTTTTACAGAGAGAAAGAAAAGGTATAAAACATGCAAAAACTAGGTCTGGATATTTCTCCAATACATTATGAGGGCTTTCCCATATGCCAAAGTCCTGCAAGATTGTAGGCTGACTCTGAGGGAAAGCATAATTTTGTGTATCTATTTAATTACTTATATTTCTAAAAATGTCTTTCTTTCTTTCTTTAGATGTTAGGGCTCAGTTTTATGGATGCTCTAAGGAATTGTTAAAGCTTTGTAATATTAAAGGAGCGATATCTCATCTGCTTCAAAGCATTCTAAAAAAATATTGTGTCCGTGTTTGTCATCCCTTCAGTATGGTATATATCTTATAGAGTAAAAACGAATGGTAGAAGCTACGTGGCNTATATAGAATAGTATGAATATGAAGCTATTCTAGAATAGCTTCTAGAATGGTAGAAGCTACCTGGCTATTTGACACTCTGCAGCCAGTAAAAGCCCATGTTAACTCTANAGGCTGACTCTGAGGGAAAGCATAATTTTGTGTATCTATTTAATTACTTATATTTCTAAAAATGTATTTGTTTCTTTAAATGTTAGGGCTCAGTTTTATGAATGCTCTAAGGAATTGTTAAAGATTTGTAATATTAAGGGAGAGATATCTCATCTGCTTCAAAGCATTCTAAAACAATATTGTGTCCATGTTCGTCATCCCTTCAGTATGGTATATATCTTATAGATATATAGAATAGTATGAATATGAAGCTATTCTAGAATAGCTTCTAGAATGGTAGAAGCTACCTGGCTATTTGACACTCTGCAGCCAGTAAAAGCCCATGTTAACTCTAGTGTCACTCCCAGAGGTATGCTAGATATCAATACTCCAAGTGCACACTTCAGCTGCCCTGGACAGCACCACTGTGTCCAACTCTATGCAATTGCCCAGGTTTCTATCTTGTATGAAGGAAAGCCATTTATGTGACTGATCCACGTAAGCATAGATGCAGTCTTCCATACTGGTTTTTTGTGCCTTTTAATCCACAGAGTACCTGCCTTCAAAATATTGGTATGAGGTGTCCCCGCCTGTGGGGATGGCATTGTAACTAGATGATGTTTAAGGTTCTTTCCAACCCTAACTGTTTTATAGTTCTGTGAGATGTTTAAAATAGGCCTTTGTATTTGGTCTAGATCAAATTTGATTTGACATTGTGTGGTATGAAGGTGGTACAGGGGATGTCAGTGCTTGTTTAGAGCCCAATTTGAAATAAGAGAGAAAATTTGGAATCCCAGTCTCCCTTAGTAATAATCTAAGAGACTACAATTAAGAACAGCCATCAGTGTGTTGTCTCCCTCATCAAAGTATCTTCCCTGTATTCTCAATAGAGGAATAGTTGTACATCTTACTCCTAATTTGACAAAAGACATTAATTGTTTTTAATGCGCTGTGGGTAGCAACTAGACCCTGCCCCAAGGTTTATGAAGCAAAAGTGGTATAGTCAGAGAAGATGAATCCATGCAGTCCAGCAATTGCTCCTCATGTCAGACTGAGCCTCAGAACACTGGGTTGTTCTGTGCTGATCAAACCTGCCTCGTGTTCAGGAGTCTGTAATGAGGGATGTAAGATAACTTGCCACGGGAGAAAATAGAGCTTGTGCCATGCTGAAAAAGGTACAGAGAAACTTCTAGAGGGATGTGACCAATAACAGTGGAGTGAGCAAAGATCAGGTTGAGTACAGTGCAATAAGGAAGATTCAAGATAGTACAAATAAGATGAAGTAGATGAACAAACTGGAAAGGTTAATTCTACCTTATCTCGGTAAGAAGAGATGCAGTCTTTTACAGTGGGGTTATGATAATAGAAATAAAAAAGAACATAAAATGGAAAAAGGTTTTAATATTATAATAAAGCCTCTGCCCTGGTAGTATTTTATAGAGTAGGTATCATGGCACTAAGTAGATGAGTTTTTCCTTTCAGGGAATTAGAAGTCTACGCGTCCTTTTTTTGTGGATCTCTGTTTTAATAGCCCTGCACTGATTTTTATTATATTAAATGTTCTTTACATTAAATAACGGCCGTGTACTGCTTCCTTCTATGATTAAATTTCCTTTTTTTATTTGTCTCTCAAGATTTTTTTTTATATAGCCCATCTGTTGTACAGGCAAAAAAAATTGTAATGAGGCTCTAAAACACTTTTCTTGCTAAAAAAGATAAATATTGCTTGCTTTGATAATTTTAAATGGCAAAGTATATTCCTTTTAACTAGTATTTCATGTTAAAAAAGCAAATGAAGAAACAAACAAAATCCCAGCAAACCAAAAAACCCCAGCCACCCTCCCNCTCCTAGAAGGATGTAATGAGAGGCTGGTTACTTTTTTTCCCCCTTAAAATAATTTATGCCCTCTCTGTTAATTAAATACCAGTAAACTGTCCCTGGATACTAATTAAGTCCTTTCAGATTTACAGATTTGCTACAGTCAATTGTCTTTAAGAAAGAAAAGCAGAAAAATGACAATGTGTTCATCAGCTAAATGTCCTAATAGATTTAATTGGTCTCAAAACGGTAGCTTAATTTAAAGTACAAGTTCTAATCTCTCTGCTAAAGAAAACAGACTAGACAAACTGTAAATAAGTTTGTGAATCTCAGACAAAAAAACAACCTATCAATAGTTAGACCACAGTCCTTTTCAATTATAGTGGCACTTGTATAGATATCAATATACTGATACTTTTCTATATCAACAGAACAAGTTGATATAAACAGGGTTCTGAGTATTTTTTCTTAATTAACTTTTATTTTGGTCTTGGGTGAATGAGTATAAACACCAAAAATCTGTTACATCTATGAACAGAAGCCAAAGTAAAAGCTGAAAGTAATTATTTCAGAAATAAAAATGTTTTGTGTTGGTCTTTAGTACTGAATCCTGTGCTTTAACTGAAATGAAGGGAGTTGAAAGATGTAATTTTGTTGATATTTTCCCTCTAGTATACAGGTTGCATTGGTTTGTAATAAAATGACAATTTCTTTTTTGGGATCAGTATTAAAATTCCCGTTATCTAATTTCCACTGTGTTTGGTGTTATTTTGGCCTCACCTTGATTTTGGCCACCAGTTCTGGCCCCCATAATTTAAAAATGTTATTAAGGTACTTGAATGTGTCCAGAGGAGGGCAACAAAGCTGGTGAAAGGGCTGGAAGGCATGATGTCCTGTGAGGACTTTGGGCTTGTCTAGTTTGGAGAAAGAAATTGAGTGGTGACTTCATTGCTCTCTGCAGCCTCCTGAGGAGGGCAAGTAGAGAGAGAGAGCTGACAGAACATGTGGGAATGGCTCAAAGTTGCATTAGGGGAGGTTCAGACTTGAAATTTGGAAATCTTTATTTAAGAGGTTGGTCAAGCACTGTAACACACTCCCTAGAGAGGTGGTTGTTGTCCCCAAGCCTGTCTGTTTAAGACGCATTTGGACAACAACCTTAACTTGCTTTAACTTGTTCAGCCCTGAACTGGTCAGGCAGTTGGACAAGATGATGGTTGTCGGTCTCTTCCAAATGAACTATTTTATTACATTTTTCATGCATCTTGTTTCCAGATATCTTACATCTTATGGTTTGCTCTGTTTGGTCTTTTTTCCTCTTCTTTTTACCCTGTACTTCTACTAATGAGGGATAGTCACTTTTGCAGTTACTATAAATTTAAACTAAGGGAAATGAAATATGTTGGGGGTGACATGGATGTGGGGGGATGTCAGGTGGGCAATATTGCTAAAGGATTATGGAGAAAAAGCTTCTAAGTGATTCACAGTAAATTTTGGCTAGGGAGGAAATTTCTCTGTAAGGAGAATATACATAGTGCATTATAAAGATGAGAAAATGTGTTTAAGATACTTTAAAGAACGGGCAACTGAGAAAACAAAGAAAATGTGTTGGTCTGAAAAGGCCTGGTTTTCTCTGCTTCTGTATAAATGAATTAAGCAATATCTCAATTTATGTGAAAAGTTGTTCTTTATAAACACGTCTATACACGATGGTCTATTCTGAGAGGGAAGGAATGAGAATTGAGAATACTGTATTTGAAGGTTTGAAACGGGTGTCATAACAGTACATTTCACCCCAATTTAGAAGACAAGACTTAAATTTTGGTGATCTATAATGGAAACTTACAAACTGATGTGGCTGACATGCAGTAGTATATATTTCAGGTTTGATATTTTGATATTTTTGAGATGGAAGTTTGTTTAAGGATAGATAACAGGCAGAAAAATAAGGTGAGATTTCTTAAAAAATAATCTGGAGTGCTCAGTCCACAGTACAGTAGGAGACATTTGCTCAAGAAAGCACGGAAGAGTATTATTATTGTGATTTGCATTGCTGTGGACCTAGATTCAAAACAATCACTAAGCCATTAAAATTAAGCAGACAAGGCTTTTTTTTCCCCATCCTCCTAGAATCATCTAACAAATTTAACCAAAGGCAGTGTTTCAATATCAACAAATATCTCAAACCAAGTGTTTACTGGGAAAGGAAGTATAGAAGGACACAGCTCTACAACAGTCTCAGAAAGAGGTTATAATATGTGTTGACTTTCTTAATACTGAAAATTCTGAATGCCCATGTATGAGAAGTTCTTGTGGTATTCTGATACTGAATGAATGCTTGGGAATGAAAATTAATGGTTTATTTTTAGGAAAGTGCAAAGCAGCAAAATGTTCTGAATAGAATTCAAGAAGGTGGTGAGATTCTTAGGGTTGTCCTGTGTAGGGACAGGAGTTGGACTTCAATGATCCTTGTGGGTCCCCACCAACTGAGAGTATTCTCCGATTCTATGGTGATTAAGTGAATACTGTTAAAACTGTAGTTTCTCCCAACAGAATTAGTTGGATTCCGAAACAAAGAGTAAATAGTACCAAACTTGGTTAAAAAGAAGCAACAATTATCAAGGGACCTAAGTTTTCAAATCATTGGAGCAAGAGACTTTTGAAAAACTTTAAAATGAAGTGATCTTCAGTCTGCTAGTAATTTCCTTTTGAGAACATGTGGATGGTAGACAAAATTCAAGGAGTTTGGGTAAGGTAGGCAAGCTCAGGTTCCTCCTAACTTTGATATTTGCCCAGATTTTGAAGTACACTTACCCTGGTTCCTTCTGTCTAATTAACATCTAGGTCATCTACCTGTTCCAAATAACTTACTTCCTTTCTTGGAACCTGCTTAAAATTGTGTAGAATAAAGTGAAGCTTCAGTATGAATTTGTTTGTTGGGTTTTGTTTTGTTGGTTTTGTTTTGTTTTTGTTATTGGTTTGGTTTTGGGTTTTTTTTTTGCGGGGGGTGGTGGGTTTTTTTTGGTTGGTGTTTTTTTTTTTCTGTTGTTGTTGTTTTAAATAGATCAGTTAACTGAATTTCTATTCCTAGGAAAAAGAATCCTGTTTACTTGCAAGCGCTAAAAATGTCTCTAAGTGTTAAGTTTGAGCAAACTGTGATGTTTCTTTTATCAAGAGCAAATAATGTAAAATGTTTTCCTTTGCCAGGTCAATGTGCCTTGTGGGCAAGGAAAAAAATCAGTTGATGTGATACATGTCGACTTAAGAAAGCCAAACTGTTCAAGTTGACATTCATATATGCAAATTAGGGCAATAGGTACTCTATGCAAGTGTTGTCGAATGGATGCAAATAAAGAGTAATAAACGTAAATAGATTGGTTACAGCTTTCTGAAAAGATAGACTTGCAAGATAGACTTCATCTTCTGGTATGAAGAGTATATAAATTACATGTGCAGGTGGCAATCTCAGAAGTTATGACGCTCTAGAAAATCTAATCTGTGTTAAAGTATTTTAATAGTTCTCTCTCAAGCATGAGTCTTGGTCACAGTATGGATAACCCAAAAATGGCATTATGAGAAGGAAAGCATTCCAGGTGTCTGACATGGAATTTCATGTGTAAGAAATTCCCAGGTAACTAAAATTTCATTTTCATAAAAATAAAAAAGTGTCATATTTTATTTCACTGCTCTTTGCAGCAGATCTCAGGAAAGTTGAAGGTTCTTGAGATCAGAGGTTAAGGAAAATATGACCTGGGAAGAGAAGACTGTAAGGGTGTTACTTTAGTGTAGGGGAAGTGGACAAAAAAGTCTTGCAAAAGGAAAAAAATAAACTATCCTTAATGTTAGAGAATAGTTAGACACATGTTTAAAACTGTAGCAGAAAGGATTCAGCTAGGAACATTTAAGTTAGAACAAAATAGCAGGTGTCCTTGAAAAGCTATGGAAAATTCACCTCCTGAGTTTGGTGGTTTGTTGGTTTTTTCTTCTGGATGGTGTTGGGTTTTTTCACTATTATTACTTTTTATTCTTTAATTTTTTTCAACATCAATATTTTTGTATGGGTTTTCCTAGACAGAACAGAAAGACAAGTAAGGGTGACATTTAAAGGTCTGTATCAGTAGTATTATTTACCACTGATACTGACTAATGTCTCTATCAAATGTGCAGAAACACAAAATTATAAATGAATATTAAGTTACTCCATTGACATTGATAGTGATTCCTCAAATTTGATTTACATTTATATTATGTATAGATGAAAACTGCATCTGTGTGTATTTTGTATATTTATATGGTTTTGACTTGCGCAGTTTTAGCTAGCATTTATTCAGATTCTATGAAGCAGATGCAGAATTCACAGTACTGGTTTCTTATGAAGGGCTAGATGAGTACCTGTTCTGTAAATAAGTGAATTTGTATATAAATCATATCAAAGATAGAGAGTGGGGTGGTATAGCTTAGCACAGAATGTTAAATGAAACTATTCTTGTTCATTTCCAAAGTGTTCATGATCAATTAATAGTAATTCTGTGTTCCTTTAGTGGAATGAATGAAATGAGTATCTAAAGGAGGGTTATATTTGCCAAGGTGAACAAAGCAGACTTGAATCTTCCCCTGCATATGAGCTGGAATGGCATGTAGTTCTCTTCCACTTCTTTTCAGTCACCAGTTCAGAGAGGTTGCAGTATTTGTACCACTTTTATTGAATATTTTTATTGAAGATAACAGATTTTTAAGCCTTCTTTAATAAATTCAAATTTGTCCAAATCATAATAATTATAGCACTAATAATTTGGACAATGAAGAAATATTTTCCTGACTGATTACATATTCCATAGAAACACAAGGTGTTTCAAGAGCTGTGCACAGCAGTTTCAAGTAAAAATACAATTAGTAGTTATGTGCTTAACCTAATCGTGGTATTTGGATGTAGCTGGTTGGCGTATTCTTTTACTAAGACAGTTATTACACTATTTATTCAATAAAGTTCAGAAATATTTTTCTGGTGCAACATGAGCATATCAGCAGAATGGAGGGCGTCATGAAGTTAAAATTTCACTTTCAAACACTTCTAGTCTTTATGCAGTTTGAATGTCAATAATTACTTTGGCTAGTTTTCTGAAGAGAAAGACTAAAATTCTGTTATTCTTTTTTGGTAAATGGGCCTGTAATTGTTCTTTGAGAATAATTCTATACAGATTTTAATTAATTTTTTGAAAAGCAAAGTAAATATTAACAAGTTAACAAAATGCATGATTCTAGCCTATCTTTCAGGAAAACATGTACTACAGCCCTCACCCACATTTTGGCTAATAATTGAATTTGGTCTTACTGCAACAAGACACAGTATTACAAAAACAAATCTATGGGTTTAAAATAAATGAATTTTTTAAATCTGTAAGGTACTTTATAGTATTTTGCTATAAGCCTAAGGAACAGAAGTGGAGGTAAGATTTCCATAAGTTATAACAATGACCGTATTCCAAATAGTGCTTTAAATTGTTTTGCTTTTGTGGGTTTGAATAAACTTAAAAAATTAAGTCTCACAGAAAATTGCCCAGGGAACATATGATCAATATAATTGTTTCTTTCATGAAGACTGGAAAAGTTTTTGTTATGTCCGAATACAGAAATATGTGATAGGAAAACTAAGTGAAAGATGAAGAGAGGAAAACTGAGATCAGTTTCACATCTTGTATGGGGCGTACGTTTAAGATTTATCCAAACTTAAGTACACTTTTACTCCTATTTCAGTATTACATATTTTTTCCTCTGGTTGGGGGAACATTGTGAAATACACTTGTGATGTCAGCCCCTTTGTAAATTGCTCTGCATCACTCTCAGTTCAAATATTACTGTCTTAATTAATTTCAGCTTCAATTACAGAGTTCGCTTTTCTCTTGCACTCTTACCAGTTCTTTTTTTTTTTTTTTAAAGCAAAAATATAACTGCTTTTGTTTCCAAGAAGAAATGTGCTGAGCTAGTGTAAATTTCATCCAAGGATGTTAATTTAGGTGTCTTTTCAGGCTAAGTCAATTTTGATTTATAGTAGACAGTGGTTTTTTTTGTTTAACTTCGATAGTTTGATACACTAGTAATACTTCTGTGGTATGTCTAGGAATTGCTAACTTGTTCTACTGCGTCTCTTATCATTGATCCTGACATCTTTGACTGAATCTTTTATCCTTTGACTGTAGTATAGCTCTTTTTTTTTCCCTCTTCACCCTCATTAAACTGCACTGCTCATAGATCAGCCACTTGAGAGATCACATTTCATGCAATTATGATAATTATTTTGAAATGCCCAGGACTGTTAATTCTTGTTGCTGTCACCATCATAATACTGAATTAATGATAAAATTTTATGAAAATGTTCAAAAAAACATGTTTAGGAAACAGAATAACAGCGCTTCAAATCAGGCATATCGTAATAGAGCATTTCACATATATACATGTCAAACGTAGCTAGAGACTAGAAAACCATGGCAAATCTAATCTATTAATAAGGCACAATGTTGTCTTAATTTTCAGCATTTCCTTCAATTATGCTATTTTTTTCTGACATTTTCGTATGTTAGGTATAAAGGTGAGGAAAGGATGGACAAGATTCTGAGTTGGGTTTTTTTTTTTTTCTAGCTGCTGTATGCTTTGTCTGATAAGTACTTAGGTGGCATGAAAAAAAGTTTTCTTCATCTTGGTATGGTGATCTTCAAGATCAAAACTGTTCCATGAACTGAAGGTCTTTTCTGAACTTCAGTAGCACATTGATTCTCTCGTGTGGAACTGTGTTGCATGGGGTAGAGGACTTTTTTCCCACTGCAGTACTGCAAAGCCTTTATTAGAAAAGAATTGTTACTGGAAATAAGCTGAATTGCAATTGGCTGTTCACAACTATAAAAGAAAGATGTTCACACCCATGCTCTGATGTGCTTGCTTAGCGTATTTAAGGAAAACAATAAAGCTGATTATTGCCTTGCTCTTCAGTTACAGCTGGTTATGCTGAAACAGCAGTACAATGGATCTAACATTCTGATGCTAAGACCCAAGAAATAGAAAAATTAAGTGATATGCACAGTATCAGAATAGAAATCTTGACTGTATATGGAGTTAAACCTGGATCCATTGTTTCCTTGTTCAGTGATTTTTTTTTAACCCTAAATGTAGTAGTCTCTTCTATATGTGGCATTTAAGTAATTGCAACTTCAATATTAGTCATGAATATAATTTTAAACACTTCTGTTTTCCTGTACTAAGTAATTGTTAAAAAACTATATTTTTTTAGTCCAAAAGAAAGGTGGGGTCAGGGTTTGAGTTGTTTTGTTTGTTTTTTTTTTCTGGCCTAGTCTAGACACTTTTAAATCTTACACAGTAATGAGGTTTGTATTTTGAATGCATATACATACCTGCACACACGTGTTTAATTTAAAATGCAGCCTATTTTTTTGTTTGTTTTAGAAGAGAGTATTTTTCTCAGATATTAAGAATGGGAACAGGCTGCCCAGGGAAGTGATGGAGTCATCATTCCTGGAAGTGTTCAAGAAAAGGACTGGACTTAGCACTTAGTGCTATGGTTTAGTTGGCGTGGTGGTGTTTGGTCAAAGATTCAGCTCTATGGTTTTGGAGGTCTTTTCCAAACCTAGTGTTTCTATGATTCTATTCTTTTTCACAATCTGGGAAAACAAATGTAAAAAGAAAACTACCTAGACTGAAACATGTTCTCTGATTACTGGCATGGCTACCATCCAAGAGATAGTTTTTGAGAATATTTTCAGTAGGAAATAATGGAACTTTTTTTCCTCTCATACTCAGTGGTCCAGAACTCTCTTTTCAGGGTGACTAAAACTTTTGGTTAGTGATATGCTCAAAACAACTATATTACCTAAACCCGTCACCCTTTCTTGCCCCTCTCCTCAAAAATCCCAACTTGATGATCAAATTATTTTTTTCTAAAGCGTAAACTGCTGCAGTGTAAACTCTTTAAATGTGTTTGTATAGCCAAAATGCCACATATGGGCAATGTGGAACATGGAGTGAATTCTTTAAGATATGATAGAACATGTCAATATAGTCTAAGGTTGTGACTTATAAAAGAACTGAAGAGCAGTTCTTTTGTATCTCAGAGGAAGAATTTGGGGAGTAGTCTCTACTGCATGGTTTGATAAGGAGATAAGTACACAGGTATAGGTAGTTTGACACTGTGCACCACTTATTCATCTGCACTTTTTCCCCCAGAAGGAAATTATGTCATACAAATACACCTCCAGAAGTCATTTGAGCAGATACTACTACTATCATGGGTGGCCCTTGTGTATTGGCTTGCCCCCATGAATCTAATTTTTAAATTTTCAGCTAAAGACATTTGAAACAGAGCAGCTATATTTTTGATAAAGGGCTTGTTAAATAGAATTTTCTTTGGCAAAAATTCCTTTGAAGTCAGTTACCAGACACATTTCCTTCTTTTTACTGATACAGTACTATCGTTTGCCTTGTAGAAGTCAAGTTTAATGGAAAAATAAGTCAACATATTACTAGATATCTTTGAACTCTTCTTCATGACATTGCCACTAATCATAGTTAATTTTAAATACTGCAAGTTGCAGATGGCATCAGGCTGATGCATTAATATTTGTAAAATATGTGTGTGCGTACACATGTACTATTCTGATTGCTCTCCAATCTTTTACCTACAAGGTTGAAATATCCTACTAAAATGTTGGACTCTAAAGCTACTAACAAGGAGCTGTATTAATTATGTTAACAGTAAGAAGACAATTCTTTTTTCTGGACTACGTCTTAAAATTTTTTCCATTAAAGATACCATTGCTACTGGATATTAATGGGATTAAATATAACTGATGATCATTTTAAGGATGGTTTACATGGCTGGAATTGAGTGAAATGATCTTAATGTAGTAAAAAAGCTTAATATGAATAAATATGAAAGGTCCATCAAATGGTCCTTTTCCTTTGTATCTATTTTCTCTGCGCTTTTCTTAATGGTGTTGCTGTATTAGACATAACAGCACGAAGAACAGAGAACAGCCCACTGTTTGAGAACCCCTGCTAGCTCGTGCAATTTCTTTCTAATCCTCTCACTAGAGGGTTTTATTTTTAGGTGAGAATGGTAAAACTAAGCTTCAGAGTTCGTGGGCAATCTCTGCGAGTCATTTTGCAGCAATGAATTGTTCCAGTTGATGCGAAAAATTCTATCGATGCCAATAAACCAGCATTCCCCTCCCTTCTACCCATACCCTTTTCAAAGCCCAATACACAATGAGATTTTTCTGAGACATAACCAAAAAAACTAGGTAGGGGGCTGTCAGGGAAGGAGAAGAGTACAGAGAAGTGTGAGAAGAAACAACTTACTAAAAATACAAAGTCTATTCTCTGGTGGCTCCGCAAAGCAGTGTATTATTAGTTTTGAAATTTTTGATGTTGTGAAGATAAGGAATAGCCTTTAAAAGAGCATTAGTGTTTTCGTACAGAAAAAGGTTCATGTGTTCAGCCTATTGCAAAGTGCATTTGCTTGCATTCTTCCTGTGCAGCACAAAGGCAGCATTAATGGAAATGATAAATAGTTTGATGAGCAGGCCAGGTGGCGTAGCAATGGCCTGCAAGACTGCTGAGCTGGAGACAGGTTTTAAAACAAACTTGGGGCTCTTGCTTCCTGGACTGGTTGAAGTTGAACATGTCGAGGAGGTAATGTGATTGATCTCTTCGGAGGAAGATGCCAGCTGGAGAGCTCACAAACTGCTCCTTCAGGATTCTCCTTAAAGATGAATTGATGGCAGCTTCTGAAAAGAGTTACTCACACCGCACTCTTCCCAGCCATTCAGAGGTAGGGCTCTATCACAGTGGCTGCTAAAAGAAGGAATTGAGAGTTTAAAGGGACAGGAAAAAGGTGTCCCTGGTGAAAGAAAATGCAGGAAGTACATTCCCAAAATGCAGCTATTATTTCTATACTGTTGTAAAATAGATTTTTTTTAGGAGCTTATACACACAGATGGTTGTATTCTGTTTGCTTTGGGGGTTTTTTGTTGGTTTTTTTTTGCATTAAACTGGGATCTTATAAATTGTAATTGAATAAGAGGTCACCTTTTCATCTGAGGCCTGCAATTCGTATTATATTTAAAGTAAATGATTTTAAAATTATTCTAGACAGGTATTCAATTAAAAATATTCTAGATCTCCTCGAAATCATCCTTAGCTTCATAGTCCTTGCAGTTCCCTTCATTGGAGGCTCTGATACCTCTTCTTCTGATAAGCTACATATGTGTCCATTTGAAACTGTCCCTTGCTGATTCAGAAACTTTTATTTCTCAGCACATGACAGCTTTTTACTTTTATCCTGCATAACCAGCTTGTTATGACATTTCCTCTAATGTCAGACAACAGCAATGAAACTTACTTTGGTATTAACAGTAGCTCAAAAATCTTAATTAATGTATAAATATATTTGTTTGACCTAAAACTACTTCGGCCCTCACCAATATGCACAGAGGATAGAAGGGTAGAAATTGAGTCCCACAGACAAACTGCACGCAGAAGGAACAAGCAATCTTCTTTGAGTCTTAGGAATAACAATCATCCAAACGGAGGAAGTGAAAAAATAGAACAAATTTTGGTAACATCTGAAAATGAAAGCAAACTATTAATTAGTCTGACTTCACCTGATATATTCAGGACTATCTGTTAAAGAGACTAAATAAGGTAGACCCCATTTTTTGTTACTCCAAGGCTTTAGTTTTACTGTAAAAAGCCTTTAACGTATGATGTCTGATAGCTGTGAAAAATTGAATTCTAAACAGATTATTATTAAAGGATAGTGGCAGAATTTATATCATATGTGGATTTCCTGGTTACTTTTCAACTGTGCAATATTTTGTTCCCCTGGAACTATTTTTTGGCCATTGCTACTGCAGAAACTGTTCCTGCAGAAGCCAGGATGTCAGGGTGTTCAGGGGAGGAGAAGATCAGGGACAACCAGGAGATGGGGAGCAGTTATTGTCCACAGATGAACCCAAGTGCTGCAGTTTATATGTAGGACCTCATTCCTTTAGTTTACATGTTTCCAGTGCTTAATTTTTAATTTAGTTACAAATAATGACCCAGTGTTCAATATTTAATATAGAAAAGTTTTTGTTTGTGCATGGTAGTGTTTTTGTTTGTTTGTTTGTTTGTTTGTTTTTAAATGAACTATGCCATTTTTCTTCAGGAAATTATTTTGGTGGGTTTTATTTTCCAGTGAAACTAATCTATTTTTTGCACACTTTTTAAAACACAGATGCTACATCCCAAATGGCAGATACAGTGTAGAAGGAAACTTCTAGCCTTTAATTAGTATTTAAAAGAGACAGCTTTTGAAGTGTGATCCATAACTGGAAAACCTTTACTTGCTCTCAGTTCCCTCTAATGCCTGAATGAGGAAATCCTGCTTCTCAACACTTTACCAGAGAAATAAAAAGTACCAGAGTAAGGTGTGCTCTGCACTGTCTGATATTTTTTTTTTCTGTTCTGTGAGGAGTTTCTCTTCAGCAAGGAGCTGTAGGGTAGCTGTGGCAGTGGTACTTGCCACCGGTGACACACCTTTACAGCAGAACCCCACCCCATGCACTCTCCGCAGAGTGGCATGTCTTCACTCCCTTGCAAGTGAGGGGGTTTTGTTTTCCAAAAGCATCCTGTTGAGAGCCCAGCTAGCTGGAAGGTGTTGAACATATGCCAGTAATAAGTTATTCCTTATAGTGGGAGGCCAAGAGGACTACTGAAGTGAGTCATTTAGTAGACCGGAACATGTTTTGTTCTCTGCCATAATCCATCTGAACTTTACAAATACTGGTGGCTGGAAACATGGTTAAACATATATTTTAAAATCTTAAAAATGGAAGTGTTCACTGTAACTATTACTAAAATGAAATATTCTGCTGCATGTAGAAGCTATGGACAATACTACACATTAAAAGTTGAAGGTCGCTTTTTATTTCACATTGATGAGGACAGGAGAAAAAACATAGCTTTGAAGCCCCTGGAATTTGCCTATGTCTCAGATTTAATTTATCTTAAAATATATTTTGAGAAATCTCATTGGTTACTATCTGTTGTTTACAGTTATTGGAGGCATAAATACTTCTTCATGTGCTTGCCTGCATATCTGTACTGCCCCAGCACTGAGGTCCAGTCAGTGCACTGAAGAGATGTGCATTCACAGGTTTTCTTCACCATATTCTCATGTTCAGACTTCTTTGGTAGCTTCCTACATTTTGTATTGCCTTCCACTGTGGTACTTTGTTTATTGGTCATGACTTCTCTATCAGATACATAGGTAACACAGAAAGCAGACACTATCTTAGTATATCCCTTTTCAGCCTTTAATTGCTCCAGTATTAGTTCCTGCATCTGTAAATCTATCTGAAATTTTGGTGGGATTTTTTTTCTCTGAGGTAGTCCAATGATGGTAAGATTTATGAAGATTACAACTTTCTCTTTTTTAAATTCTTGAACCATCCAGTTAGGATGTTCAGGGACCGATAATCTTGGGTAATGCTCTGGAACAGAACAAAGTTTGGAAGTTCTGGAATTCCTGGGTTTCACCCACTGCTGTTTCTCGAAGTTTTCTCAGTTGGTTAGGGCACGGAGCTAATAATACCAAGGTTGTGGGTTCAATCCCTTTATGGGCCATTCAGTTAAGAGCTGGACTTGATGGTCCTTGTGGACCATCAGAATATCCTGTGTTTCTCAAACTAATTAAACTAAATATTTAATTCATTAGGGTGTTGGAGAACATTTTCTTCAAACCTCCTGTAGGGAAGAAAACACTTCTTGCCATTCTGTAACAAATCTTGGACCTACAGTAAGACAAAAACTGTATTATATTGGTGCAAGCAATGGGGATAGATCAAGGGACCCGTCAATTTGTAGTTTCTTACAATCATTTACTAAAATTTTTGTAGGTTAAACTTGCTACAGAGAGAAAAGCAGCATCCCTTTCCCTCCTGTTTCCACCCCATCTCAAAGTTCCTTGACAGCTTAACTGCCCATCCCATCTCCAAAGGTGTAACAAAGGTGATTGGCGTAACACCTGAAAATATGAATAAAACATGCATATTAGAGACTCTGCCCTTTTGAGTAGACAATGCTTTGAAAGAACAGTTTGTAGTCAAAAAAGAACAATCAGTCTTCCCTTTAACGCTTGATATATTAAAAGTACTCAGTACTTGTACAGAAAACTTGATCAGGAATCACTGCAATGTTTTATACAATCAAGTTAGTTTCAAAGTTGCTTCCACAAATGTAGTAAGTTTTGTTCTGGAGTGGTTTTGGTTTCAAAACTTGCGCAGTAGTGCAAAGCTGCTTTTGTCTCTTGCTGCTCTTGGAAAGTGGTTCAGTATAGAAATATGAGAACAGATTCATGTGAGTGCTCTACAGTGATGAGATAATTCAAAACTTTGTATGTAAACTTAATTTATTAGTTGAGAGACTGGCTAGTCTGGTTAAAAACTATTAGTCTGGGATATGGCTTTAATTGAATTAGGGTAAAATGTTCTATGAAGAGTAATGTCATAGTTGCATGATAATGCTGGAGGAAGATTTGTCTGTCTTAAGGTAATTCTAAATGAGGCTGATTACTGTCCATTAATATTTAGGGAAAAGAGATTTGTGATAAAGTGTTGGGAGTACAGATACTTAGTTTTTAATAACTTTTTTGTTTATCAGTTCCAACGAACTGAGAAGGGGAAAAAATCAGGAAACTTTGAATGCTTATAATATGTTCTCCCGCTAGCAGTTCAGGTTCTTGTTTTGGTAATTTTCTTTTCTCCTGACTCCTGTTTCTTTTAAGGTCTCATTCGATTACAAGAGCTCATCAAGGCTCCATCACGATACAACCTAAGACTAAAAATCCGTCAGTTACCAGCTGACACAAAAGATGCAAAGCCATTGCTAAAGGAGATGAAAAGAGGCAAAGAATTCCATGTAATCTTTGACTGCAGCCATGAAATGGCAGCAGGCATCTTAAAACAGGTAATCCTCATTTTGCTTTAGATGGCTTAATCTTTTTCATCCTTTGGAAATAAAAGTATTATCCAGACCTAATGGTATTTAACAAGCAGGGAAATTGTATGTCAGTTTTACTGAGGCCTAACTGAAAATCAGCCAAGGATTTCAGAGGTAATTTTATTGCTGACAAAAATGGTAGGTGCTTTAATATGCTTTTATAAAGAAACAGGTTAATCAATTTATGTTCAGGAGGAACGTGAAGGGATATTATTCTTTCAACTATGAAAAACTGGTACTTTGGAGAATTGATGCTCTAAGCATGGTTTTAAATGCTTGCTTAGTGTTATTTTATATATCAGATATATATGTATGGATGGATATATTTATTTGTATGTTTATTTTTATTTGAGGCCTCTAAGATGTGTTTTCCTAATCAGATAGTGATATCTGAATAGTGTGTTACCAACAGACATTGTTATTGTCTTCCATTGAGAGGACAGAATTTATATCCATATTGGAGCCATATTCTCTTTGCACTAATTATGGAACCACAAAACACCCAAGAACATTTGGGTAGATGCTTTGAAAATATTGTGTGCAAGTGAGATGAGTAGGTGAGATACAGCTGAATTCCAAATACTTAACTGGCTCAGAGACCATCTTCCCAGTAGTTTTTTAATTAAGCTATGGCTTCCAAGAAGGAGGGTAGGAAGAATACCTAAGCTGAAACAGTGTTCTACACTTCTAATGCATAGCTTTTAGTGGCTTTAATTTATGTTTATATTAGGTTTGCTAGAAAACTGTAGGGTCTAAATTGAAAACAAAATGTATTTAAGGGTTGGAAATATGTGCCTCATTAGAGGTACTTATGGGTATTATTGCAGGTTCGATTAAAATTGCTGGTAAACCTATATGTGTAATATAATTTCTTTTCTTTATTGTTCATTGATTGAAAAACTTTTATTAATTCCTAGTAATTTTAAACCTCTGCTGGTGTTTGTTTCTAAGCATAAGCCTAGTTATTCTAGTTGTTTAGGCCAAATCATTGAATGTACATTTAAATATTTTAAATATTTTAAATCTAAACAATGCAGAAAATGTGATGATGGCAGTATTAAGATGCGATAGTGACAATAACTCCATCGAGATAGATTACTTATACAATACCTAGTAGTTTTTAGGAGAAAAGAAACTTTTATTTCACAGTATGCAACATTATGAAAAACGTGTGAATAGAGGGAAATGGGAATAAAATTAAAAGCATTGTATCTTTAATCATGTCCCAGGACCCAAGAGTGAGAACTCAGACTCTCTAAATCAAATTGTAAACTGTTTCATCAAAGTACGCTGCTCATTCTAAAGATTACGGAGGGAAGATACAGAATAAATTCTTTCATGAGTGCTTAGATCTTTATACAGATTCTGTAGATTTTTACTTTTCTATTCAGGTCCCACACTGCAATGCTTTAAATAGGCCTAAAATTTGTAGTTCTGAAGCTGAGTGTGAGCACTTGCTGTCAAAATTGACACAAGGGATGTTGAGAATATATTTATTATTTAGTGTTAATATTCCAAATATAGTATTTATTAGTGATTAGTGGAAAAAAAATCTTCATATATATCCATTTTTGAATTATTACCTGATCCATTTTTTTTTCCTGGTAGTGGAGGGATGAATCTGGGGGGACATGCCAAGTAGTTTCAGCTTGAGAGGATGATTGGAAAGATTAACAGTGAAGCTGGTAGAAGACAACACAAGTTGAAAATAGAGAAAAGAAAGTATCTTGAGAGCCTGGTGAAATGGTAACTACTCTTTGCTGGCCAAAAATACGTAATGAAAAGGGAAAAAAAAATCCCATTAGGCAGACAAGCATTTATAAATTAAGGCAAATCTCTCTGTTATCTACATCACCAGGCAACCAGGAAATGCATACATAATTTAAAAGGTTAGGGAAGCACTGTACTAATGAGAACAGAGAAATTACAATGTTTGAAGAGGGAAAAGAAGTGAGATCTGTAGAGAAGTGAGAAAGTGAAAGAAGGAAGACCTGAAAAGAGGCAGCATCATCGCATAGCAGAATAAGGAACATGCGTAGGATGCCGTGTAGGGATCCTTTGGAGTACGAAAGACTTGATTAGAAGCAGTTATGATATAGATGACTGCAAATGCTTTACATATGGAGAGAAAGATACTTTGGTTTTATTAAAAAAATAAAAGTTCTTATAAAAGTTAAGAATGTTTTTAGCTGTAGAGTTCCTAATGAAGTTGCAATATTTCTCACAGGAATGTGGTTTTCCTGTGTTTAAGAGAATTTAACAGCTACTGGAACGCTATACTCTACTTCTAGTACTATTGTAGAATTCTAAATTCACAAATATAGGCATTCTTTGGAAAAGTGTTGTGGTTTTTTTAAAAATCTTCTTTAAAATATTATAAAATCTGATCTGCAACTGATATTTGGATTAGTTTTAGAATTTTTATTTGGAAAAGATCATATACACTGTTCATTTCATCAGTTTTCGGGCAATGTCACAAGTAAAAAGTCTCCCACAGCCTTCAGAATGTTGAAAATTGTTTTTAATACAAATTCTGGTATTGTCCCAACAGTATAATTGTGGCCTTCAGTGTCTTAGAGGAGGTCCATCTGGTAGCAGCTTAGCAAACAATTCCTTTGATAATTCCTGGAAAGGAAGAAGATATTAAGGCAGCTTTTGTGCAGAGCATGAAGATATATTCTTTTCAGGAGAAAATGCCGTTCATGAATAAACATGATGAGACATAGTTTTTTATCTACAAATATTTGTTTTTATGCAGTTGAGAGGAAAGCATGAACTTTTAAAACGCAGAGTTTATCAAAAACTACTTGGTATTACATAGTTAGCAAGAGCAATGAAGGTACTGGATAGGTACATGAATTTATAAAGTAATTCTATGAATATTTGTTCTTCATTTTTGTTTAAGTAGTATCTATCTTGCTGTTCGAATTTGACTCAAGAGAATTTTCTTCCATGGTTGGAAAAATGTGCACCTGTATAATACAAGCTTGGGTCCTTCTTTTAAATGCATGGTATTGTTCATCAGAATAGAAAAAAAAATTCCTATTAGGTAATTCATTTTAAGGGAAGGGTTGACTAATGAATGAAAATATTGTCGACTCAAATTTTGTGCTGTAACTTAATGTATCCATTAGTATGTAAAAATACAAGCCTCTTTCACATTTACTGCACTAAACAGTCTAATAATATTCTTTCTTTCAGAAGATCTGGTTCATAAATTCCTTTAATAGTCAGTAATCTTCTCTAACTGCTAAGAAATGACTTGCTTGACCTAATTTTAGTATAATTCCAACCTTATAGTCTGATCTTAGTAGTGTTCTTTTGCAGTGTTTCATTTGCCATGTAAGTGTGATAAAAATGTATTATGTGGCCTCAGAAACATTTATCTTTTGTTTATTTTTTCAAGGCTTTAGCTATGGGGATGATGACAGAATACTATCACTATATCTTTACCACACTGGTAAGTGGCTTGTAAAAACATAGTGATGACATCCAACAAAGATGTTAGTTTACTAATTATATTACTTAACAAAGTGGAAAAGGTCTCTCTGGAATGAGGTGTGAGTGCAAGATGTTTTCTTTGCTGAGTTTTCTTACTTTCAATGAAAACTCATCAGGATGGTTTAATTATTGTTCAGCAGTGTGCCCTGGAAACTGATAGACCTGAAAAAGCATCTGACTGTAGCACTGCAGTTTTTAACTGTCAAGGAGGGTTGAGTGTATAATTCATAATTCATTGTTTATTTTATGCATTTTGTCCTTTTTATCTTTTAGCTATGTGTATTTGAAGATTATGACATTTTAAAATTTACTCATATATTCCATATTTTTAATCCAACATTTTACAAGGTAGTTCTTCTCTGTCATACGTTTCATGAATAATTTGGTGTTAATCTTAGCAGCATTTTACTTAACAATTCACATGAGCTTTTTAGGCACACGAATTATGCAATATTCTTTGGTGTCCACTGTAAATGTAACTTAGAAGGAATTTGATTGTTCTTGGATCTATCATTTGCAATAAATGAACATTTAAAATGAGAGTGCTCTTACAAAACATAATAAACATGTACATGAAGACCTTTGTCCTGCTCATCACAACCTAACTAAAAAGCAGTTTAAAAGTTGGCAAAATATTATTCTAGAGAGTACAGTCTCTAGGGTTGTGCACATTTCTCTGTCTTGAATTTGCATTCAATTTTGTCTAATTAGATTGCAGTTCATTACATTTCTTAAAGTAAAAGTATGAGAAAAACCTGAGACTGATGTGCCTTGGCAAAACCATGCTTGAAAAGACCCATGTTTATAGTCACATTCATGTTTATGTTCTTATGAAAATGAATCCTTTGTGGTAGGGTAGGAGTCCACCTCAGAATCATAAAACAGAAGTTCATGGAAAGTATTAACATGAAATAGCTAGTTGAATAGAAAGGAAAATAATTTGTGAATTTGAAAGGCAAACCCTGCACAAACACCTGTCTTATTTTAGGAGGGTAAATTGTTCTATCACTTGTAGATTTAGGATTGCGTGCAATAGAATTTCCCTCACCGAATAGACTTCCCTCCATAAAAATGGATTATAGGTGTTTCAAAGTTGTTTCTTTTTTTACTTTAAGATTTTTATTTTCCTGTTGATGAAAATTGTTCCTTTGAGTGCCATTCTGTCCATTGGCATGGAATTTTCACTCTTAAAGCTCTGTCTAAAAATCAGAATTTTCTGTCATTCTTATTTACTTATTAGAATGTTAGATTTTCTATGGAGACAAGGGTATTATATTGACTTGGAACTATCAAGAGATAATTTAATGTGGAAAAAAATATGATAGATTTTGATTTTGCAGTGTAGCTCTGGAACTTGCATCAGAATTTAGTTGTTTTGATACATTAATTACTTCTTACCTGACACGGTGAAAGTCCTGTCAAATAAATTTTCCAGTCACAATGTTTACAACAGTCTTCTGTGTAATCTCCTCTTGATTGATTCAGGATCCAATACACTGTCTCATTAATACGCTGACCTGTGTGAATTTGTAATATATGCATAATAATATTGAGTATATTTATTACATTCCAGTGTAAACATGAATGTGTTTGGATTAAAAAATTGCATTCAAGGTTCTGACTTCTCGCACAGCAAAAACCAAGACTTCTTTTAAAGTGAAAGATGTAACTTAGTTCTAGTTCTGCTCAATATTTCCTTTGCAATGAAATGTTTTATTTTCTGCAAAGAGGATGTGAGTTAGGTTATTTTAAATAGATTTTGACACCTTAATAATCTTAAATACTATGTGAGGGAAATTATATCGTAATTACTAGCTACAGAATTAAAAATGAGTAGTGACTGATAACTGGTTGATATTTTTATGGGCTTAGTGATGTTAACAATGGGTGTTATATTCTGGTTTTCCATAGTACAATATTTAATTTTCAGCTCTAGCCAGTAAACAAAATTGATTCAGGAAAGTGTTACACCTAGCGCTACCTGACAATAAAAGTTAAATTAAAAATTAGATGAATGACTAGCTATGAATTATGGGGAAAATTTCTATGTTCAATAAACTAAAATTATATTTTAGGGAAATATTATATTATCTATAACCTTGATTGCATTATTTTTTTTTCCTATGTTCAAAACTTGATCTTAGACCTGAGTTTCCTGAAGTCCAGTACTGTTCCTACATCGCTTCTTAGGATTTGGTCAAAGCAACCTTGAATTTACCTTCTTGAGATAATTTTTTTTTTTAAACTTTTTATTAATTATATTTCCCTGTGTGTGTTTGAAGGCTAACTGTACACACACACACATACAGATATATTGAACACACATAAATTGGCAAAAGCTATTCTTGTAAAGATGAATTCCTAATCAAAGATATGTCCATGTTTGGAAGTATGCTTGAAGACATTGAAAAATACTTTTGATTAAATTTAAAGCCATGTACATTTTCCCTCATCCCTGCTCACCACCACCCCCACTCCCCAGCCACTCCCCTTCACCAATTTGCCCTCCTAAGATTAACATCTTTAAGTTTTACTGAGAGTGAAAGAACAATGAAACTCCTGTTCAGTTTATTTTATTATTTGATGTCTGTTTGATTTCTGCTAAGTTCAAGAACTAGCAATTAATATCAATATTTAGCAATTAACAGTAATATTTAAGCTTACTGTAGTTTTTTAGCCTACCTAATAGTAGATACAGTTCTGTAATTGGACTAACATTTCCTGAAAGTCTGTTCTTCCTCTGAGAATCAGATTACTCCCACTGTAAGGGCAGCCAAGTTGCTTGCTCACAGACACAGGCCCCCAGACAAGGAGAACACACTTCCTAGCATAAATAGCATGGAAAAATTACCATGCTTGCCTCTGGGGAGATGGTCTAACAATTGAAATAGCAATTGTAGTGTGTTACAGAATTTATACAATGGTAATTTTTTCAGGACCTGTTTGCCTTGGATGTGGAACCCTATCGGTACAGTGGTGTTAATATGACTGGATTCAGAATTCTAAACACGGAAAACACCCAGGTGTCCTCCATCATTGAAAAGTGGTCTATGGAGCGCTTGCAAGCACCCCCGAAGCCTGATTCAGGTTTGCTGGATGGATTTATGACGGTATGAGTACAAGTATTTGGTTCCTTTCCTTTCCTATGTTTTTGAAGCTAAAAGTAAATTTAACTTTTCGGTTTTTACTAAAAGTGTTTAGAGGTATGAACCAAATATTATTGTAGACATGAGTCAGAGAGTAACTGTGATGCTTCTGTTAATATTTTGCAGATTGAATATATGATTATATTAAATTTGTTTCAAAATTACACATACTGTATTTTTTTTTCAAATTATAATGCCATATTCTAAATGTCAAATTCACCTAGTCCATATTTCCCTAATTTGCTGGTGTAAATTTTTTATGGGACGAAAATTAAGCTAATGACAATTATCTCTTTCTCTGTCTTTTGTGTCTTATTCACTTAAGGTTCATTTATTAATAAGGGGTGCTTTTAAATTTTTACTTAAATCTTGTTTTTAAATATTTTATTAATATTATAAACAGTACCTTATTGCTAGCTTTTCTTCTTTCTGTGCCTTCAGATTGATCTGATTAATTATCTGGTTGTTTATTTAAAAAAATAATCTGGTCGTTTATTTTTATTTTTTTCCTTCCATTACCACTATTCTTTGGCCTCGCTTCAGTTCATAAAAATCACAATTATATTCCTGCAAATAAACTTTTATTGCTAGGTTTTGGTGAGTTTCTGTTCATTAGCTGGAATTAAAGCTGGAATTATAATGTCAGGAAAGGATATATTTTAAAAAATATCCTACATTAGGTCTGCTTTAGTCTCCAAATTTGTTGAAAGATTTTCCACTTTGGCCTGTTAGCAATTTAGGTAGTTGGGTTTTGTTTGGCTTTGTTTTTTATTTTTGAGTTGTTTTGTTTGTTTGTTTGTTTGTTTGATTTTTTTAGGTTTTTCATCTTCCATTAGAAAAATAGCGAATTCTATTTCTTGAAGACAGGTATTTTAGTAATCTATCAGATTGTGTTAATTATTCAGCATAACACAGCTAATCAACAATCTTTTTCTACTGATGAGTTTTAAGGATCTTATAGGTATTAGATACTAAACTACAATAAATGTTTTAACAGGTTAATTTAATTTTTTTCTGGAAAATTCCCCTTTTTTAAAGAGAAATCTTTTTTGAGTACTTACTGTATATAATGTCATGAACATGATAATTTGAAACATTTTAAATTTTATTTGTTTACTTCCCTTGCACTGCACTGTACAGATTCCATCATACAGTTGTTTAAAAGTTATATTGTTCATGTCTCTGCATAGTTTCAAACAAGCAAATGACCCCCCCAAAGTCTGAAAATTGTGTGAAGCATGCATCTGGTTTATATATAGCTGCTACTTATTACTGTAAGTCATTGTTTCATGCTTCCTTGTTTGCATTAATACTTTCTTTTTTTATTTTTACCTTTTTTGAATTTAAAATTTGCATCACTTCTTCTCACTCATTGCAGTTGTATATTTTAAATATTGATCAAAGACGTAACTGATCTCAAACCTTTGGATATTTACAAAGATCAGTAGTGATAATTACTTTATGAGAACGTGATGCCATGGTGAAAAAATAATGGAATAATAAATATTGGAATAGAGTTCTGTGGGCCAGTTGCATGTTTTTCATCTCCTGTGGTGCTGTAAAGAAAGTGCTTTTCTCAGAAAAGCTTCTGATATGATGCAGAAACCTATAATTGCTAGTATATGACTGTGTAGGAATAATACTTTACACCATTACTTTGCCTCGGGATAGAAAAGTATTAAAAAGTGCATGAAAAACACAGTGGCTTCTCTTCTGGGCCCTTAAGAGCCCTCTATGCTCTAAGTGGAACCAAGAGTTCAAACAGACTGATGGATATTTTACGGTCACTCTTTTTGTTGATTAAGCATGTAAATGTGCTTTGATTACCTGGGGTTTAAATACCTGAGAGAGATGCAGATAGTATTTAAATTATACTTAAAGGGCTAATAATCTTGGCAAGCATTACGAGACTACAGAGTTCCTTTTATCTGGCCCTTAGATACAGGAAAAACATCCCCAGCGTGTCCATTTGGGAGGTATGAAAGTCACATCATGATGTCATTGCACGATGTTCTTTCTGTGCTCAGAATAAAATTGACCATTTTATTGACTTATTGTCAGTGAAGTTGTAAAATCAGTTAAATGTGTAAAATTTGACTTTCATGTCACTGTTTTTCATGTGTGTTTGAAGTGAGAAATGGACTTGGGACTCAAAGACTCTTCACAGACATACTGCTGCTATGGAATACTCTAACTGATATGGGCTGGGCTGGAACTGTATTTTATTTTCACTGGTTGATAATGGCTACAGCTTAATCAGAAAAAAAATAGCAAGAAGACTGCTTAATGGGAATGCATTCAGCTTGAACCACATAGATAAATGCCATTTAATCAGGTTTTAAAACGCCTGAACCTCATGCCAAATAAAAACCCGAGGCTTGTATAAAGCATTTAGAGATTTCAGTGAAGACTAACTTTTTTCTGTGGTGTAAAACCAGGCAGTTAAGGATTGAAAAGTTTTTAAGCTCCGGTGGTGATAGGTGCTTCGACCTCTCACTTTTTCACCATATTGACTTTGCCGTTTTGGCAGTTAGAATTATTAATATAATTCTGACATTGCTTTTTTTAAATTTATGATTCATAGAATTCCCAGTCTTAATTGTTGTTTCAAGGTCTTTTCTGTGGGCTTGTATAACTCTCTAACTAGTATATAATTTTCCTCATAATTATCTTACCTTTAGTATCCCCATATAATAAAAAGTTGTTATAAAATTTCATCTCATCCCCTTGTAATGTTCCAAGTCAAATTTTCAAATGTGAATCCTATATTCAATTATGATAGTTTTTCCTTTGTTTCTGTTTTTCCTTTCTGCTCCTCAGACCAGCTCTGAAAAGGGTGATGATTTAGCGTACCTGAGAGGAAAAGTGATCAAAATCAAATTTTCAATCACATTTCACTCTCCTCTTAGTATTTCTTAGGTATTCTTTGTGTGGACTTTCGAGAAAAAAAATTATTTATTCAGTGTGAACCTATTGAATAATTCTAGTAATAAATGTTTACTTAAGTGTATGGCAAAGAAACTAAATGCATTCTATGGTTTAGGAGAGTAACTACAGTACAACTGGCTTTGTTTCTTCCATGGCTCCAGAAAATCTGTAGAAATGTTGGAAATCACTTGCTGGGTTGTGTCAGACTATACACAATTTGTTTACACAGTCTTCTTGAGATAAAAGGTGTGCTTGTACAAATGTTTATAAGAAATGATTTCTATTAAAGTCTAAACTAATTTCTAAACTAAATGAAAAATGTGAATATTCTTTTAATATGATACAAAGAAGTCCTAAGGAAGTCTTGTTGGTCTGCTCTTATTGAAGAGATTTTCCTATCATCATTCACATACTAATAGATCAAATTTGTGCTTTTGATGGTTTTTTCATATTTCCTAATGTTTGAGAATAATCAAAGTGGTAGTTGTCCTCATAACATAGAAACAATAATCTAAATGTGATGCTATTCAAGTACATTCCTATCTTTTTAACCGTCACACACTTGCACAGATATGCTCATGCACAGTTGCTATAGCTTACTAAGCTACTTAAATAGTTATATTTATTTCTTAAATTTGTAATGGTCCTTTTTATTTTAAGTATTCTCAGCAGTCTTGTATTTATTTTGATCATTGCTTTTGTATCACCATCCTCTTACTAATCAGAAAAAAAGAAAAATACAGTACTTATAAAAGTAAATATCACATGAAACTGGGATATGCCATGGCTTTTATTTCTTAAAATAAAAGTATAGGAATTTGGTAATGATAATTTTGTCAACGGTAATAGACCATGCCTTCGGAAAATTTCAGAACAAGAGTCAAAGATCAAATAGTTGCAATACTTTGTCTTTCTCGCTAGTAGAATTAACTGCACCGAGCATTTCTGTACCTACTTATCACTGTCTTCTTGTTTCTTCTTGTTTCTTGAGTGAAGAAGTCCAAAGGAAACAAAGAATTAATTTTTGTCCATTTTAAATCCAAATCCATTTTTTTTCCAGACTAGGACAAACTTTTTGATTAATTCAGGCTTGATCCTGCACTTCCAGACTTAATTCAGCAATACATATGAGTTTTTTTAAATATGGCTTCTTACATATTTCCAAATAAAATCCAAAATGGCTACTATGCCAAAATCAAATGGACAGAAATCCATTCGTTCATGCATTTACCTTCTTCTCACCACATATTCTTACTTGCTAGCAGTTCAAAAAGCACTTCATAAAAGTTAGACTCCAGACAAGGTGGGTTGTTACCATTTGAACCTTGTATTATCACATTACTAAACAACTTCTAACTAGATTGAAGCTCTTTGAACTATTCTCTGATGTGCGATATACTTATTGCTGTTATTTTACACCAACTTTATACTGAATTCTGACATTTGAAAGTGATTGGTGCAATACAAGTTAATAAAAACCCCAAACAAACCGTAATTAAATAAAAATATTTAATTTATATCACTTCAGCTATTTTTTTTTCTTAAAAAGTTTAGATTTGCAGGAGTTTATCCTTATTTTAGTCTGAAGTAAAAAATGAGTTTTGAATTTCCTGCAAAATGGAAAAAATGGTACTTAATTATTATTATGACTATTTTTTATTACATTCTAAAAATATTGTCATTTATACTGTACAAGTAGAAAAATATTCTGGAAAACAGAGGAGCAACATACTATGTTAAAGGAACTTTGGTATACCTCACTTACTGAATCTGTACAAGTATTACATCAAAAGAGGAAAAAACCCACAAAACCCTGAGCATAAATACACTTCCACATTTATATATGACAACCCTGATTCACACCAAGCAAAATAGAGCATAAAAAAAGTATTATGAGTTCAGAATTCTTTTACTCTACGGCTATTAATCTTCACAGTTTTCTGTGCCTCAAGTCAGAATTTAGCATGCATAATTAAGATGACCTAACAAGCCCTGCTGCTTAATTAACATAAAGTTTTCTTTACTAATTTCTTTTGCCTACCATCTAATTCAGCTATCTGCTTTCGTCTTATACAGAGAGGAGTGTGCTGGTTTTTTTTTATATTCTGACTATTAATTCTATTCTTTAATGCCCACTTCAGTAGCTACGTATGGGAGGTGCAGGGAAACACTGTGGTACTTCTTGAATGCGAGAGCCAAGGCCAGTGTTTCAGCGTTTACCCCAGAAAAATCACAGTTTGCAGCTGACACATTTTGTGTGCTGCCTGGCAGAATGGAGCATTATTTAGCTGAGCACTTTCTCTTTTCACTCCTAATTATCTCGTTTAGTTTTTTGCCTTTTTTTTCTTGTTAGTTTCTCACTAAATGAAAATGATAGTTAAAAAAACCCCCGGAAATTTAGAGTGATACTAAATACTGTAGACAAAATCCTAGAAATTTTTTGTGTATTCAGAATGGATTTATGATTGATTTCTGTACATGGGATTTTCATTTGCTTAAAAAAAAGGGAGATGGAATTTTATTACTAAAGTTTTGAAATTTTTAAAGCTGGTGTACAGACTTTCTTGGATAATGAAAATAGATTCAATGATATTTTCTTTAAATACATAACTGTTAAGAAGATGCAAAGATCATGAGGAGAGATTCTAATACCTTCATAATTATTGTTAATTGAAGGAATGTACAAATGCATTTACTCACAGAGCTGGCTAGGAAATTCATTTTGAAAATAGGCATTTTAAGGGATACAGTAAAAATCCTGAAGTTATAATTCCTTTGGTATTTGAGAAGGGAAATGAAAAAGAGAATAATGTTGGATTCCTAAATGTGTAGATATTTTTCTCTAATTAGCTCTCCATATTTGCACATGAAAGACTGGGGGGACCTATTTATATATTATATTCTTTGTTTGTTCTCTTTTTCCTCTGATTGTGAGAAAGCTTCCAGTAAGCAGCCTCTCTATGTCTAAACCTTATGACTGTTTTGTAAAATTTAATTTATCTGAATGTTCACTTTCTTAGCTTTGTGGCTATGTTAATTGAATATTCTCAGAATTTTTGTTGAATCCGAGGTCAAGACAAAGAATTGCTAAAAAAAGAGTATGTTCCAACAGTGAGTATAGATGGACAACCATGATGTATTTTCAGTTGCATTTAATCAATGTGTTTAAGAGCCCTAAAACCTTGTAAAGAGTTGGACCAATGCATGAAGACCATATTAAATGGCCACAGGTAATCAGGTGAACAAGCACATTAATCAACAGATTTCTCTGGCTTATTTTTGCTAAAGGTTTTTGCATCATGTGAAGCTAGCTTGGTTAAGCTACTAATGTTGGAAAGTGTACCTTTTTCTTGCATTATAAAGTTTGGAAAAGATTAAGACAGTAATCACACTGAAACCATAACAATTGAAGTTGAAAGAATTGTCTGAAACACAAAAATCCAAAATTTAAAAAAAGGGATTCAGTTCTTTTATTGTGGTATAAGCAAGGCTTAATGATGTTTTTCATGAAAGAGATAAATAACTCCCATGTCATGTAACTGAACATGAATAATACTGAGGGCACTCTTGCTCTGAAAGATAAGTATGTATTTCCTAAGTTCTTTGTTCTTCTTAAACACAAGCAAACAAGCAACAGCAAAAAACCCCAAACAAAACCCCAACCGACCAAAACAAAATAAACCCACCACCTCAAATCGCAATAATTTTAATCTAGGTGTTGCTAATCCATTTTAATCAAGGTTTAGGTAAACAGCATGAGCCAAGAAAAAGTGTGATTTTTTTTTTAAAAGTGAAGTTGTGATAAGTGTAAATATTAGAATATAACCAAATAGTGTTAAAATGATGCTCTTAATTACTGACTCAAGAAATCAGGGAGATCCAAAAATGGAAATACACTCTATTAACATTATCATTATTTTTTATATTTAGTTCAATATATTATTAATCCTAACTTTGTTCTACATCAATTTCGTAGTTTCTGAGAAGTGTTAGCCAAAATTCATTTTTTTTCCCTACCTCATAAAGGAAGCAAAAAAATGATGGTGTAATTCAGGGTTTTCTTTCAGCATACTTCTGGAGCTTTTCTGGCTTTATTTATCCTTGATGTCAGTATTTTCAGTGACAGTACAAACTGTTGAATAGCTTGATACGAATTAGTAATTTAGTTTTCCTAATGGTAAAAAGATATTTGTGAAACTGCAATCTCTTATCTGCACACAACAACGTGGAAATAACAGTTATATTTGGAATAGCTACTTAAATAATAATTTAGTAACTGCTATCAGGCACTGTGACTGGACAGGAGGATTGGAGGAGAAGAAGGTGCTGTTAAGGTTCCTGAGTGTGAAAAGATCAATAAAAGTAAAATGAAATACTTGTTACAGAAATACAGTCTTGGATTCTGATTTAGAGCTTCAAAGAGGATATCTTGTTATGTAGACAGCTTTATAATTATCCCTTTAGCTAAAAGTATTTTCTGGATTTGCTGATGAGATGTGTTTAGTAACAGTGTAGCAGCAAATGTGTACTTCAAAGGAAATACTAAACAATTACTCATTACTGCATTACAAGCTAAGAATCTCCCTCAGGCACAGTTAATTTCGTGAGTTTAGGGACTATGCAGGATTTCATACTGTAAGATGTTTTGGAAATGATTTGTCAGCTATTTTGGGAATTAATTGCATTATTAAATATTTGAGTACTGTATACAGTAACTTTTAGAATTTTAGGGGACAGGATAGATCAGAAACCTATGATCCTCTCCCAAAGGAAAGATATGTCCAAGTACTGTATAGCATCTAGCAGAAATTGCAGTTTCTCTCCTATGGAAGATTTCATTGAATTCTTCCAGATGTGGTTTGAGGGTGTGTGTATATATTTATAAATATACTAAGACTACCATTGATTTTTATCATGCTTTCATTTTAGAAATCTGCTTGCAGCTACATCTTTACAAAGCAACAGAGGAAACTCAGTGTAACAGAAAGTAGGGAAATGGCAGAGCTTGTGCGACATGCAGGGTCTCCTACACAGTGTAGAAGAGTAGCTGAATCACTGGTTGATTTTTGAAATAGGAACTTTAGTGTCTTTTCTCTGGAAATATGCACGTGTCTGTGCTGTATGAAATCTAGAGTCTGAGGACTGCAATTAAGTAACCATAATCTGTCAAAGATTATGTTTCTAAAGAAGGGCAGTGAAGCTGGTGAAGGGTCTGGAGCACACATTTTATGAAGAGTGTATGAAGGAGCTGGAGTTGTTTAGCCTGGAGGAAAAGAGGCTCGGGGGAGACCTTATTGCTCTCTACCTCTGCCTGAAAGGAGGTTGTAGACAGGTGGCTGTTGGTCTCTTCTGCCAAGTAACAAGTGAGGGAACGAGGGAATGGCTTCAAGTTATCCCAGGGGATGTTTAGTTTGGATATTAGGAAAAATTTCTTCCCAGAAAGGGTGATCAAGCAATGGAACAGTCTGCTTAGAGAGGTGATGGAAACACCATCCCTGGAGGCATTTAAAAGTATTGTAAATTTGGCATTTAGGGACACGATTTAGTGGTGGAATTGGCAGTGCTGGATTATTGATTGAACCGGACGATATTACAGGGTTTTTCCAACCTAAGCAATTTTATGAAAATATGAAGATGTTTTTCTTAGTATATGTATTCTGAAATTATTTTAATGGTTTATTCATACACTGTGTTTATCGTAAATTTTCAGCAGAAGTGAACCAAAAGAAAGATTACTTTTATATTCTTCCTTTGCTGTTTTCTTTAGCACTTTTCTTGAGAGGCAGCATAACTAGAGCCGATAATCAGTGGACTTATCCACAGGAATGAATAACTCTAGGAATCACTATGGTTTTACCATTGTGGGATGTGGAATGGTGACAGTGTAGGCATGCTAGGTTAAGCAGCAATGTAAATAACATATTTTGTGGAGAAAAGGGACCATTGATTTAGCCTTTACTGTGTGCTTATCAACTTCACAATGGCACTGCTTGTTAGGACTGGCTACACTTAATAGTGACACTTAGAAGTATGTTCTGGGTAAAATCCTGGTCCTTCGGAAATCAATGTATGGGTAATTTGGTGAACCTTTAGTTTGCTACATGCATTCCAGGCTCAGATAGAGTAAGCAGATGAAGAACTACCATTTTTAAATTTTTATTTAATTTTAAAGTAGAGTACTAAACAATACTTACTGCAATGGAGAGGAAAAGAGTAAAAAATATAGGTAAATGTTTGTCTCTGGATATTCAGGTGGTTATTTCGGATGTAGTGTCATAGGCTGGAACAGTCTTTATTCATTATATGCTTCCCATATATTAAAACCAAGAATATGCTATTTCTGTTTGTTACTAGTTAATACTTGTTAATTGCTGGACTAGTTGGCATAGCTGGTGGAAATAAACAAGCTCCTGGGGATACCATTTTCTCTGATGAAGACCTGTAAAGATATGTGCTCGAATTTTTTCTTTTTTTCTTTTTTTCCCCATTTCCAGATATTTATAGATTTATCTAATAAGACATATTGCTTTCCCTAGTTTTTGCTTATCTCCTTAAGTCATAGCACAGTTTTTGCTTTTAAAGGGGTTCATATAGTATGTGCTGACTTCATGGGGACTTTCATAAACATCAAATATTCAGTTACTGCTTAAATTAATTTTCCTAAGGGATAACATTATTTCTTGTCCAGAGCATTATAGACTCATTTTAGAGCTTTACAGATGCACGGGATATTGTGTTTGGCCTCCACTCTTCTGGTCTTTCAGAAGATCAAAAGTCCCATACAAGTCCAAAGTCATGTCTGCCCACCTTCAGTGAATGTTTTGTGTCTTCTTGATGTTTCAAATTATGCTATATGACTGAAAATTAGGCTACTTAGTCGAGCTTTTAAGTGGAATCGTAGCAGTAAATATATTTTCCACTTAAGGAGTCTGGAGGGAATACAATTGCCACAAGCACACATACAGAGCTGTTTAACAGTGCCTAGGAAAATTCAAGCATCCACCCAAATCTGCATCAGAACACCTTCATGTCAGGCTGAAAAAATTAACATGCTTTCATTATTATGTATTTTCTCTATGAATGTGAGGTGTCTACTATCCCAAGCCACATTCAGCTTAGGAGATAGGTGACAAACATGTATTGGATGCACTTATGAGAATTAATTGTCCTGATGCTGTGAAACAGAGATTTCACATTTCATTCTCCTGCTTCCCAAGGCCTGAGTATATGTATAGTATTTTAATACCAATGATAATGCTGTAATCTAATTCAGAAGATGACAGTCTGTAATGTCTTGGAAATAAGTACTAAAATTTCAGAAGTTCCTTATTTTGATGCTGTAGGTTAATTTATTGAAGCCTTGTGGTGAAATGCTACTGGGAAAGCATTATTTTGTAAAGTATATTCTGTGCATTCAATTTCTATATATATTGCTTATTAAAACAAAACCTCATTTTATCTGTTTGTCATATGTAGCCATGGATGTGTTAACCATTCTGTCTGTTTACTGAGCTGTTGTTTGAGGCCTCAGTTCAACAAAATGCTCAGTGTGCTTTCTTGCTCAAAAAGCAATGGAAAGCTTGTCGAGTAGTTCTGCTGAAGTCAAGTGGACTACTATGACACTTGATGTGAAGTACATAATTTGTTTAAATGGGACTTCAAATGTCATTGATAAAAAAAAGTTTTATGTAAGTTACTTTGTTACAGCTCTTCACTTTCTTATGTTGAGGAAAGAATGAGAGAATTTCAAGGTATTTCTGATCACAAGGGGCAATTAATTTTCAGTCTCTTCATGATAATAGACTTAGTTCAGAAAATAATATTTTGCAAATTATGGATACCTGATGACATGATTGTTCTCAGTGCTGTCTTCATAAAAGATAAACAGCATTAGCTTTAGACTATTTTGAATTTCTTCATCTTCTATTTGCTTAAAATACAGGATAGTTATTCTGATGCAATTCCAAATTTTGAGTAAGATTGTGGGTAGAATCCAAATAAAAATAACTTTGTATCTAAAGGAATAATCTTATCTGCAAGATTAGTGAAAATAAGGTTTTTTT
>VZRR01013066.1:919999-1006205 GCA_013398015.1 Oreocharis arfaki
TTTTTTTTTTTTTTTTTTTTTGTTATGGTGCTCATCATTTCTGTTATAGTCCTTTTGGTCCTTCACACATTGAGATTCTTCTTAACATGGGTGCGGGAAGTAGGTCTTCCTGAGCGGACAGTTTTGCAGTAGTGTACATCTAGAATTGAAGTCAGAGAACATGAAGTTAGCAGTTGTAGGACTGCTGGCCAGTTATTTCATGAAGTTGATAGACTTTTTAGGAGGTGATGTCCACAATATTTCCTGGCTGGACTATTCCAAACTCCTTTGAGAAAATTGGAAACCTATAGACACCTTTTGGCCAATGGTGAATTTTGTAGGATCACAGAACAGCCCAGTGGTGAGAACTTCATCATATCTCTGGGGAGGTTGTTTCCATGATTGTTCTTGCCATGGACATATTCTTTCTCAAGATGAAGTCTCTTCCAGTGTACCTTCTACCCATTGTCCTTTGTCCTCCTCATGTGGGTCTTTGCCAAGAGAGAGTCTCTGTCCTCTTTGTAGCTGTTCCTCCAGTATTGAAACACTGTGATGAGGTCCCTCCTAAGCCTTATCTTCTCCAAGGAGAAAAGACCTAGCTCCTTCCTTCATTCTTTCCTCAGAGGTCACAGTCATACTCCTCTGATCATTTTTGTGGTGATCCTTTGGACTCTATCCAGTGTTCTTGAGTCTTTTTTGAAATTTTGAATTATGGGGATCATGACTGCACGGAGTACTACAGATGCAGCCTGGCAAATGCTGAGTAGAGTGGAATGATCACGTCTCTATCTCTGTTAGTAATGATCCTATGAAGGCAGCCCAGGATCCAATTTTCCTCTGCTACTGCAACATCTCATGGCTGGCTCATCTTCAGCTACTTGTACACAAAGACCTCCAAGTACCTTTCAGCAAGGCTGCTCCCCAGTCATGAAGACTGTAACCAGAACTGGCTTCTCTGATTATGTCATCTTTGCACTATTTCTTAAATTGCATGGTAAATTGAGTTGAGTAAATTTGTTTTCAACATCTAGTTGAATATGGAAACTTAAGCACTGACATACCACTTTCTGTTCAAAGACCGCTATCATGCATGTAAGGTCCTCAGCCTAAGGTTTGTTTTATGATCACTAATTGCGAAACTAAAATCAATATTCATGGAAGGAGATGTTTCTGTCTTGGCTGAAAGATTTATAGTAACATCTGGGAGCAATTAGAAAGGCTTTTTTTTCTTTGGCACAGTTAGGTCATCATATCTTTGTTCAAAGTAAAGATGTGCTTAATGATTTTGATTAGCAAATGCCTAGATTTGCCACAGTTTTGAAATTAACTAGGAAAATAATAACACAAACTTATTCTTTAAAATTGAATAGTCTTCTTTTAGTGTTTATACAAGCAGGGTTCTCTGACTTAAATTGTCTACTAAATTACACTTGATGCAATATTCTAGATGAAAAAAACTGAAATTTATGTCAGGGTACATCAGAGTGTTGTTTCTGTGCTTCTTTTAGCAATGAACATGCTTAGATTTTTTTGACTTTACTGTTCCACATTTCGCCTATACATTTACTAAGTACGTGTCTTAAATAAAGATCATTTAGAGACAGAAACCAGTAATGTTATAAAATTGCATTAAGACAATTTAAATGTGAAGATCTTGAAAGAAGCTCTCTTTAGATGAAAAGTAAGTCATAAGGCCTCAAGCGCACCTGTGTCACTTAAGCAAAATTTTATTTGATTAGTTTATAAATTGGAAAATAAGGGGCTTTGTATGCAGCTTTGCAAAGCTGAACATAAAGCTCAAGTTTACTTTAGTTATGGAAAAATATTGTATTGCATTTATAAGGACATTTTAAAATTAATGTGAAAAGGAGTAAATTATGAATACAATTTGTCTGGAGAAAGACAGAGGAAAAGGTGAGAACTGCACCCACATAAAGTGGTGTGTGTGTTCATTTAACAAAATCATCTGTGTTAGGTTAAAAATAGAATTATTTGTTAATTATACGGAAGTCACTCTGAACTTGATAAAATCGGATTATCATTTAGGGTTCATTCCTTAAAATAAAACCTCAATAAAACTCAGATGGGATATACTTGGAAATATACAAATTAAAGTTGAATATAGTTAAACTGTAAATTGTGGAATGCCATAACAAAGTGTATGTATACTGAATTTTAGTTTGGACATAAAAAAAATCAGGAAAAACATATTGGTAGAAAATCAATGAGTTTTATATATATTTGTTTGGTTTTCTTTATCTTGTGAATACCAGCACATGTTCCTTTTACATGTGGTCAGGAAAGGGTTGTCAAGCATTGGAACAGGCTTCCAAGGGAAGTGGTTGAGTCACTATCCTTGGAGGTATTTAAAAAGGTGAAACTGGTTTTAAAGGACATGGTTTAGTGGTGGACTTGGCAAAATTACATTAATGGCTGGAATTCTTGGTGTTAAAGGTCTTTTCTGAGTTAAGTGATTATATGTTCTATGCTGAGTTTATTCAATGCTGTTGGATAGAATCTGAATGTCAGGGACTTGTATTGATTTCCAAGCAAGATCAAGGGAGAAAATCCATCAGTAGAGCAGTGGGAGGCAAAGCACCATCAGGACTCTTTACTATCTGAACACTAGGTATCATATTTGTTAGAGAAAAATGTTGAAGGTCTTTTTCTGGGGATATAAATTAGCAGTAGCCATGATTGTCAGAAGTGAGGGGCTGGAGAACTTGTACTATGACAAGAGGTTGAGGGAACAAGTCTGGGGAAAAGAAGGCCTCTTAAGTACCTAACAGCATTCCCCTAACATCTACAAGGAGATTATCAAGAAGACGGAGATAAGCTATTCCCAGCAGCACATGGCATAAGCATGAGAGCAAAGGCATAAACTGAAAGGAAAGAGATTTTGACTGGATTTAAGGAAAAATGTTTTCAATGTAAGAGAAGTAAAGCAGTGGAAAGGATTGCTCAGAGAGGTTGTTGTAGTCTCCATCCCTGCAGGTTTTCAAAACCTGATAAAGTTCTGAACACTGTGTCTGTTCCTAGAGGTGACACTGAAAGCAACGTCAAAGGAGTAAGGTGTTGGACTAGGGAAGTCCTGTGGTCTCTTCAGCTTGAACTGTCTAATGATTTTTAATTTATACCCAACAACTGTGGCTGTCCTCTGAGAGATTCATCTCCAGTATCTCTGAAGAGCAATATTAGATCTGAGGGAACCTCTTCATAAAGAACAGCAGTTAAGAGTCACGAAATTGAAAATTCTCCTCATATTAATGAAGAATCATAGCTTGATCACATAGACACAATATAGTTTGTAAACCAGAGTACCAGGGCTTAATTTTCTTCTAGAAATTACCTTTCTGTTTTGGGAGAAGTATCTGTATTGCTTCCTGCAGGTTTTATTCATTTTAATCCTAAGGGGCATGTGAATTTTTCAGATTCCAACAAAACCTCATCAAATATACAGTGGTCTCAAACATAATTTTTTAAGCTTACACAATCACAGAAAGTGTGTTAGAATATATCAGTCAAGATACTATCAGCCTATTGTTAATACCTAAATCGTTAGGGAATCCATTCAGTGAAAGAAACAATACATTGATAGTTGTATCTCTCCTGGAAGTCCTTAAAACATGCTTTTGCTGGATATTTACAAGACATGTTGGTGAGCTTTTTAACGTAGTCAAAATTAGTGATCATTACAGCTATCCATCCACACAGACATAATTATGTCCCAACCAAATAAACTTTAAAAGTACTGAGAACTTAGAAGGCTTCAACATCTAAAATTATGAGCACGCCATTAAAAAGAAACAATGAGAAACAATGAGAAACCTAATAATTCCAAGTTCTGCTCAGAACATGACTGGCTTGCTGTGTTTTAGTGTAAGGAGAATCATGAATTCATCTTGTCTATGCTGTACAGACATAGGTATAGTGGTCAATCTGTCTGTCTCCTTTCTGTGGCTGTTGAATTGGCAACTTTCCAGAAGGTTTGGTGGCAAATCATGTAGAACCTTTCCAAGAATGACTAGTGGTCTGCTAAGTTTTCCAGCAGTGACTTGGCCTATTCAGACATATTCTTTCATGGTGGTGCCCATGTCTTAGGCTTCATTTGTTTCTGTTTGCATATAAATTGCCCAGAGAGCAAGTTTAATATCCTTTGCCTGTGCTTCAGAGTGAACTGTACATACATACCTCCTAATGGAGAAGATGCCTAAACAGTGTGTGTAGAATTTTCCTGTCCTAACTTAATCCATGTAAAATTCAAATGTCTAGCAATTGCTTACATTACCTTTGCAGTCAGTTCAGGAAGGATAGAGAAATTTGTCCTAAAAAACCTGCACAGACTACATTACTGAGAAGGTGTCTATAGGGAGCCTAGATGATTGATTGGCCATTTTAAATAGCTGAACTGAGAAGAAATTATTCCTTTCTGATGTATGTGAGTTTTGCACATACAGAACTCTCCACATTCTTTTTTTAATTGTTCTTTGATGTTTGAAATTGTTTTTACAGTTCTAATCTGCCTTGCCTGCAGCTCTAAGGAGATATGTATTCCGTGATATGGACTATGTTACTTTAGTGCCCTATCTTGAATCAGTTATTACATGCACACCAAGCAGGTGATGTATTTTGATAAATTAAGTAAAAATGCACTAAGAATACAGTAGAAACCATAAGTAAATAGCGTTGCTTGTTTTGTGCCTATAGCACAAGAACACTGTTGCTTTCAAGTCTGTTCCCAGAATGTCAGTTGTCAGAACTGTCTCAACCTATCCAAGAGTGTGTTTTCATTGTTGTGAACTCTTGAAGATTTTACACCCTGGAGGAACTTCTTAACAATTCATCTGGTTGGATAGGGCTCAGGTAGCAAAGTTAATAACCATATCAAAAGCCATATCGCTCTACACTACTTTCTTCCTGATGATGTTTAGTGAAGACTGTCACTCCTCATCTGTTCAAATCAACCTGAGCATATTTTGTAGAGACTTGATGAAATTATCTCTTCTCGTTTTGCACTCTGTAAACCCGAACAGGTTAGTTCTTGATAGAGGTGGAAAGAGAGAGGAAGGAATTTTGAATTCTTTAAATAGATATAACAGTGCTGTATGTCAGAAAAGTAGACAAACCTCCAGAACTTTTGGGTTGATAAGTCTCTAATTGTATAGAGTACTAAAAATGTTAATGAAGGTCTGTAGCATTTTCAGATTAGCCAGAGACTGCTCTGCAGAAGCTAGTAAACCGAATCTTCATGGGTCAGTTTATTGTGATGCTAGTCTTTCAGTATATCTTTTCATTGTCTGGACAATAACAAGAATCCAAGGGTTGGTCATTTTTTTATTTTTACCAAACAAACCCACAACAAACCCAAACCAAACCGAAAACAAAAGGAAAAAACATACGCTTTCCAGTAGTAGTCTAATAACTTCATGTGACCTGGAGATCTCTAGCTAGCAAGATAATATTATTTACATACATCTATTTGTGATTTAGTCCTTTCAAGTAGTGCTCTGTGGAAAGGCAAACAAGGGGAGAAAAATTTTTTTCTGAGTAAGTATGAGCCATTAAATAGGTCAAGATTAGATATGAGACCTTCAGCAGCCAGTAATTGAACAGCATTAAGTCTTCTGACTTCACTAGGCAGTTGAATGTGCTAATGGTGGCACCATGCTGGGAAAGCAAAAAATTTTCTTTGGAATTTCTTATGAAGATGTGATTGCACGTTATGATATGATTAGCTGTGCTAGATGCATGGGAATTTTCTGCCAGAAAATTAAGGCTTCCTCTACCAGACAATGGCTCACTGGAGGAATCTATTAGTGGTGAAGAAAAATTTCAAAACAGGTTATTTCCTGTTTAATAGTCCATTGACTTTCCTCCTAGAGCCATTGTCTCCACCATGACTCCTATGGTCTTTATTTTCATTCCCTAATCAAGCTCATGCTGTTTTAATCTGACTTGGGAAGGTGTTTCTTTGTTGTCAGAAAAAGGCTGAATTCATTAACATATTACATTTTTCAGTTCAGGTGTAGTTAGTGACTTTTGTTGGATTTTCACTAGTGTTCCTGAATAGATGATGCATTATACATGAAGTTGTTTTACTCAGTTTGGTCATCCATAAATCCCATTTTGTCTTCTGTACAAATCTCAGTATCTTCTGGTATATCCAAACACTAAATATTCCCTGGATAGTTCTATTATATAATTCTACTATAAGGGCCTTCATTATTTTTTTGTGATTAACTATTAAGCTTTTAGAAGGATAAACACATTAATGTTGTTTCTGAAACTGCATAAAATTATTACTGTTTATGGTGTAAGGTGAGCTGTTATACTATTTTCAAAAACGAAAAATAAAATCTGATTAAGATGTTCTTTTCTTTGTAGTGCTAACTGTCTTACTCTTTTGCTGATATTTCTGACCAGAAAAATAATTTTCCCATTTTTCTCTCAACTACAGTAGCAAAAGCTCCCCTTTCCTAGAAAGCCCTATTCTGCAAAAAATTTTCATTCTGCCAATCCATAAAAGATGCTTGCAGTGAAAGGCATTAATAATCTGCATGTATCAAATGACACAGAAAAGTATGTGTTGTCCACAGTGGAATAGATACTCTCTGTCTACCGTGCGTGCTAAAATTTCTGCCCCAGTTTCTTTATAAAACCTACCCATGAATCGCTAACTAGTATTTTATCGTAAAATCAGATTTGCTTTGATTTACAATGTAGGAAAAGCTGTTGTTAAGGCACTGTAGTTTTCAGAAGTATGCATGGCAAGGAAGGGATTGTATCTAGATTAATGTAATAAGTAGACAAGAAGAATTCAGTAAACATAAATCTATAGAACTGTCAAATGCTTTGGGTTGGCAGGGACCTTCAAGGCTCATTTAGTCCAACCCTGCTGCCATAAGCAGAGACATCTTTCACTAGGGCAGGTTGCTCAAAGCACTGTCTAACTTGCCCTTGAACACTTCCAGTGGTGGGGCATCCAGAACACCCCTAGGCAACGATTCCAGTGCCTGAACAACTTCATTGTAAAGAAATTCTTCCTTATATCCAGTCTAAATAATTGTCCTAAAAATTGATATGAGAAACCTCCTTTCTAAACATATACAGGTATTTTAAATTCTGAAGCCTAATCAAACTGTGCTATGTATGTGTATTCTAGGTCATATGTTAAGATTTGGATGGAAACAACTGTAAAGTGCAAAGTACTTTCACAAATGTGAGATGTGTACCCCTTTGTAGTCCATACAGTTTTAATTCTGGTATGTGGGCATACCAGGTGTGTTTCCTTTTGGTGCCTGCAGAGCTGTAAACTGGACAAGAAGTAAAGAGCAGGTGCACAACCCTTTTTTTCACTGTGAATTTCTCACTAGAGAAAAAATACTTAGGAACATAGAACTGTATTATAGAACCTGATAAAGTATAATCTGCATAAGTTCTTTTTGATTTGTAGTGCTTCATTTGCGATGCTTCTCCATCTTGAGATTGTAAACTCACTAAAATATTTATCTACTTTAATACCAATATTATTTTTGTTCTATGCCCTCTCTTTAATATTTTTCTCATGCCAGTATTTAAGTCTAGTTTTAGACTATACCTACTTCAAAAAATGCAGCTTTTAAATACTCAGAGTAGGTTTTTGAGCAGTATCATTTGTATCTTTGGCAGTATAGATTCAATGATTTCTTGTATCACTAAAGGTAGTAGAGATTAACTGTTTTCACAAAGAAAAATACTCTGTAGATAATAGGCTTTTTACTAGAAGTAAATCTTCAGGAACATTGGTGTTGCCTTTATGAACACAATCTTTTGGTTGTTGTGAAAGCTAGTGATTTTACTTTGGAGAAATGGAAATAATTTGGGGATACCTGATTGCTAGATAAACTATTTTCGGATTTAAATGCAAATATAAAGAATGTGCTGAGAAGTAAATTAATTTGTACTTAAATGAGCATGAAGCAACAATCATTCATGGAACTATAATGGGTATCAATCCACCACCCATTAGTGTGGATTAGGGATGCAGAAATCAAATTTATATTTTCACAATGGCTTGAAGAAAATTTCGAAAAATCCCCAAATAAAGATTTAATTAGAGTGAATTTACTATTTAAGCTACTTTATTTTTTTAAAAAAATATGTTCTTTTTGTTGGGATTGATAATTTGGTTTCTCTTAGACATCATGATTTCTTTAACTGATTTTTTAAAATAAGATGATGCTCATGAAGTGGAGATCTCTTCTACACATTTCAGAAAATGGCTAGAATAGTGGTGGATTTAAGTTCTCAGCATTCACTTAGTAGAAACCTAGCATCATACACTTAAGCAAGGAATTTAAGATAAAAACACTGTAGTATGGCATGTGTATTCTTCCACCTTGGAGAGCTGAATTTCACCTTGTTTTTGGATTTAAATGCTTACATTACTAGTAATTGTTTTGGCTTTTCTTCAGATTCCTGTTTTCTACAAACAAGCGGGAATGGTTTGCAAAGACAGATGTTTCTCATGAGATAAAGCAGACTCAGAATTAACTTTGCACTTCCTCCTGGTGGAGTGGCAGTCAGAAGTGTCAGAATCCTGTTGTATGCATTTCCTATCATGCATTGCCCTCTTAGCAATATTACTTTGACTGCCACAGTAAATATACCTGTGGCTATTGATAAATCACAGGAAAGATCTGAATTTTCACCAGGATCAATAGTCATTGAAGTAAGATTCTAATGACTCTCTTTTATCTGAATGAGCAAAAATTGCAATAGGAAATCCAAATCTAGCTATTAATTATAATAGGAATCAAATCCCAAACAGTTTCAACTTGAAAAAGTCTGAGAAAGATTTTTTTTTTTTAAGCATTAAAATACATTCTCACTGAGGGATTATTTTCTTATTACTGGGAATATTTTAGGTAAAATAAAACTGTGCTATAGTAAAAATACTTGGAAATGCGTATGAAAGTGTTTTAACTATCTTGGGTAAGAAGATGCTTTCTGCAATTAAAATACCAACAGAAAAGGATCACCACACATTTGTCCATCCTGAAGCTGAAAACACAGCCTGTACTTTATAAATGTTTATTTCACTGAAAGCTAATTCTGTTTTATGGCTATATTGAGCTTACATAATTCTTGGTGGAAGTTCAGACAGAGAATTGCCTGTAGTGGTAGGAACACTGACTAGTGTGTATTTGTAACTATATATATTCACAGCTTGAATTTTGCATGAACTGAGCTTTCTTTGCCCTACAGCAAGTTTTAGATTTTATGAACTATTGTACTTCTAGTAATACGTAAATTTGCTTCAGATTCCAAAAATAACACAGGAAATGGCTGTATTTCTTACATTCCGCTAAGACCATTATGAGTTGGCACTGAAAGAGTACAATGGCTGTACTTGTTTTGCTGCCAGTAGTGTGACCCTGGCTTCTTGATTGATTTTACTTCATTTCATTGTTACAACAGTATAAGTAGAACCTTGAGCGTTAACTGTAAGAAAAGCTTGTTTCTTATGGATTTGTGTCTTATAAGTATGTGAGGCAGTAACCGCTGTCAGTGAATTTTTACGGCAGTTAGGGCATCTCTCCCGTGAAGTCAAGACTGATGAGTCAGCCATTGCCTCAGAGAGTTATTCTACCAGACTTCTCTTATTTGCCTCTTTTCATCTAGGGCTTTCACATGTGTGAAATCGCTAGCCTAATATCACATCTGGAAGAAAGTAGAGCCCCCTTTTCTAACACATGTTCCCCCTGCTGTTGCTCTTTCTCTTTCCAATCCAACTCTTGGTGGCTGATCATGCAAGAGCTTATGCAGAGTGTTCATCTGTGTTTTCTCCTTTTTGCTTTTTTTTAGTGTGCTTTAAATAGTGATGGCAAATATTTTTATGTTATATATTAAGCCATTAAAAATTTCTTTCCCTCTGTCTACATTGATATTTCTTGAACACTGCTATTAAAGTGTGTTCAAAGACAGAAGAGGGGTAGGAGTGCAGAGAAAGATTGATTATTTACATGTTAAATGTTTATACTGTGAAACTGTTTAGGTTTTTTTCCCCCAAAGAAACCAAACCAGTAAAATTACTAATAGCAAATAAACTGAAACGTTAAGCCTTAGAAGAATAGATGCACATTATAAATGGCTCAATTAAGAATTTGTGCTGTGTTTTCAATACTTTTCCACAGAAAAAGATCTGTTCTAGTCCCTTCTGGCTTGAAAATATAATTTTTATTTTATTGTGTATTTCCTAACAGCTACCAGATGTTTAGCATTAGTATTGCTTTATATCTTCACTCAGTCTTGTAAATACTGAGGACCTAACACCTGCTCAGAGATGATATATATATAATTATCATATACTGACTGCAGTTTTGGTCCTTAGCAAATATGCTGTAACTGATAGTAAGTGGAGACCTCATAGCAGACTTCCAGTGCATCAAGGGATCTTAAAAAGAAGCCAGAAAAAGAGTCTTCATCAGGAATTGTGCTGATAGGACAGTAATAGGTTTAAACTGAGAGAGGGGAAATTTATTTTACATATAGAGAAGAAATTCTTTACTGATGGTGAGGTTGGGTGGGCACTGTAACAGGTTGCCCAGAGAATTTGTGGATGTCCCATCCATGGCAGTGTTTAGGGCTAGGTTGGATGAGGCTTTGAGAAACCTGGTCTAGTGATAAGTGTCTCTAATACTTTCCCCAGAAGTGTCCCTCCAATGGGGGTGTTGGAACTAGATTATCTTGAATGTCCCTTCCAGCCCAAACCATTCTGTAATCGTGTAAAGACGAAGTAATTGTTCACCTATGATACAGATACTGAGGAAAAATATTTTTTACAGGCTATTAATCACTGGAAGTGCACATTTAACATTTCAAAAAGGTTAGAAATGAGAGTTAAATACCATTTCTGTACATAGAAGTAAATTCTATACCTTCTGTTACTTTTTACTGCTTAATTTATAATGTTTCGTATAGCAGTTAATGGTCAGAAGGGCCATACCTTTCTTTAAAATTTTGGGTTTATCTGCTAATGAAAATACTACCCACTCACAACCCAGAACCAGATCACACAAAATTTAATTAATGAATGTTTTTCCACTTGATTTATAAGGCTTACTGTTTAATCCCCACTGGTTATGAAACTGTTTTCTTCGATACCCATAACATGTGCTATCCAGCTTCTTTGCTTGCTGTGAGCTTGTAAGCCCCTTCAGTATGTGATTGATGAATACGAAATTGAATCACAGAGCACAAAAAAAGTGGCATAGACATGACTATACAGACATGATTTATAGGTGCAGTCTCAAAAATCTGTCTGAAACTGGAGTTTCAGAAACTGACTTTGAATGGGACTTGACTGCGTTCTGGCATGCCATGATTTGAAGAAAGCTGCCTACGCAAGATCTGGTTTTTATGTTCAGGGAAGAACAGTGTATATGTATAACCTCTCAATCATTTGATCACTAAACTAATGACTTTGTCCTAAAGAACCTGACAGTATCTGAAAACAGAGAGAAGGCTGGAGAATGGTCAAAATAATACTGATTTTGAAGTCTTCCTATTTTAAGACCTAAAATGTGCAATAAGAAACATTCGGAGTGCAACAATGATTTATTTGTAGAAATTCATCTATATGTTAAAGGTATATTAGGATTTGGGTCCATTTTTTGTGAAATTAAGTGGAATGTACAGTTTCAGTTTTTAGTCTATATTTCTGACAGATATACTTTTAAAAATTGCAATTGGTATTTGACAGAATAACTTGAATAAACAAGCTTAAAGACTGGTGGATTTCTGGAGAGTGGTAAAAATATTGAGACCTGAGAAAGCTAGAACTTCATGTTAACTTAAGTTTTTAAGCATTTTTTTCTAAATTCAGTTCTGTATTACTCTGGTACCTATATCCTAAAACATGGCTTGTGGCTATGCGTAAGGTCCAGATACGTACTTGGTTCTTTAGGCACAAATCTGTCAATGTCAACCAGCCCTGAATTTTAATGATATTTTCTTTGTAGACATTTATAAACCACCCTGTGATTGTTTTTCATTTTTGCTATGGGCTGTGAAACTAAACCAGTATTTAATTTATTTATTTTCCAAAGACTTTTAAAATTATTTTTGCCGCAGCCATAAATAATATATTATTCAAATATAATTTTACCTGGAAGAGATGGGAAACGAGAAGAAGAAAATAATGACTGGCTGCTGCTTTTATGAGAGTAGAGATAGATTTTTGCTTGGAATATGTATTATTCATGTGTGGAATTCTCATTTGTTTAGTTCATTATAGAAATTAAATTAGAAATTACTAATAGAAGTCAGCTATCCTCTATAGACACAACCCCCCTAAAGACAGTGCACAAAGCCGTTATTCAAACCTATGAATAATTATGCCTAAGTGTAAAGTGGATATCTAACAGAATCATAGAATGAAGGCTTTTTTCTTAATAGGCTGGTAGGTTTTTCTTCACAGATTGAGCTTTGAAAAATTAAGTAGATAGCTGAAGCTCTGATGTCCTTTTCAAAAGGCTAAAGTTTTAATTTCGTAGATTTCTATGGAATATCTTTCAATCTAGCATAAAGCATTATTTGCCTTGTTTCAGCAAAGGATATTATAACCCCCTCTATTGGTCCAGAGTTCTGTATGATTAAATGATTCACCTATTTTCCTTTTTCAGTGCATTTTTAGATACCTATCTGGTGCAGATGTAGATACATTTCAAAGGCTAAATACTGTCCAGAGAAGAACAAATATTTTCTTCTGATGTCTAAATGTATAAATACATTAAAAAATCTGTTAGTATCTAATCAGTAAAGTTTATCCACTAATTTTAACATCATTAATGAGAGAGTTAAATCTTATGTGTCTGGCTGGGATTGTTTTATTAAGAATTTCAGTAAAACAAACAAAAAACTTGCCTAAAACAAATTTGGAGTAACATTTTTCCTTCTGATATATGAAAAGTATTCTTAATTAGTGCTAGCAAAGTAGAAATCTTTTACAAACAAAACAGCAATTGGACATTAGAATTTTAATTTTTCTCCTATGTCCCATTCTGATTAGGTTTAATGAATGAAGCAAAAAAAAAAAAGAAAAAAAAAGAAAAAAAAAATACATTCTCTGTATAACTTTTAATTTTTGAAGATATTGTTTTTCTTTTTCTGCTTTACTCAGAAGTAACTATTTTACTTTGAGCCATTAAGGGAAGGGATGTGATTCAAGACAACAGCTTCACCTAGGGTAAGTCCTGCCTTACCAACCTAGTGGCCTTCTATGATGGAGTAAATACATCAGTGGACATGGGAAGGGCTGCAGATGTCATCTGTTTGGACGACTTCTGTAATGTCCTTGACACAGTCCTCTACCACATCCTTTTCTCTAAATTGATGAGAGATGGATTTGATGGGTAGATGGTTTGGTGGATAAAGAGTTGATTGGATGATCACATCTGGAGAGTAAAGGTCAATTCTCAGAGCCCCAGTGGTCATCGATGGCAAGTGGTGTCCTTTGGTACACCCTCAGCAAATTCGCAGACGACACCGAACTGAGTGGTGCAGTTGACACACCTGGGGGACAGGTTGCCATCCAGAGGGACCTGGAAAAGCTCAAGAAGTGGGCCCATGGGAATCTCATGGGCTTTAACAAGACCAAGTTCAAGGTGCTGCAACTTGGTGGGGGCAACTCTGCTATCAATTCAGGCTGGGGGATCGAGAGCAGCCCTGCCAAGAAGGACTTGGTGTGCTGGTGGATGAGAGGCTGGAGATGGGCTGGCAATAGAATCATTAAGGATGGAAAAGACCTCCAAGATACAGAGTCTAATCTTTGATCAAACACCACCATGCCAACCAAATCCTAGCACTAAGTGCCATGTCCATTCATTTCTTGAACTCTTCCATGCATGGTGACTCCACCACTTCTCTGGGCAGCCCATTCCAATGTTTAACCACCCTTTTGAGTGATGAAATTCTTCCTGATGTCCCACCTGAAACTCCCCTGGCAGAGCTTGAGGTCATTTCCTCTTGTCTTGTCACTGGTTGCCTGGAAGAATAGGACAAAACCATCTGGGTACATCTTATTTTCAGGAAGTTGTAGAGAGAGATACGGTCTCCCTCAGCATCTTTTTTTTCAAACTAAACAACTCCAACTCCTTCAGCCACTCCTCAGAGGACTTACTCTATAGACCTTTCACCAGTGTCATCATCCTTCTCTGGACATGCTCAACGTCTTTCTTGAGGTGAGGGGCCCAGAATTGGACACAGTACTTGAGGTGTGACCTCACAAGTGACAAGTCCAGAGGGACAATCTCTGCCCTACTTCTCCTGTCGCAGCATGCCATTTGCCTTCTTGGCCACCTGGGCACATGCTGGCTCATGTTCAGCAGCTGTTGACTGGCAATCCCATGTCCTTTTCCGCTGGGCAGTTTTCCAGCCACTTTCCCACAGCCTGTAGTGTTGCATGGGGCAGTGGTGACTGAAGTGTGGGATCCAGCACTTTGCCTTGTTTTGCATGAACTTCATGCAATAGGCCTTGGCCCATTGATCCAGGCGATCCAGATCAAATATGCACTTCCAGCCCAGGAAGCCAATCATATCGTGAGCTACATCACAAGATTTGTGACCAGCAGGTTGAGGGAGGTGATTTTTCTTCTCTATGCATCTTTTCTGAGACCCCACATGGAGTTCTGGGGTCCAGTTCTGGTGTCACCAGAACAGGGAGGACATTAACCAGTTGGAGCAAGTCCAGAGGAGGACCACAGAGATGATCTGAGGAATAGAACACATCTCATATAAGAAAAGGCTGAGAGAATTGTGGCTATTCAGCACAGAGAAGAGAAGGCTCTGGGGTGACCTTAGAGCAGCCTTTCAGTACCTGAAGGGAGCCTACAAGAAAGCTGCAGGGGGGCTTTTCACAAGGGCATGTAGTGATAGGATAAAGGGGAATGGTTTCAGACTGAAAGGAGAGTAGATTTAGATTAGATGCTAGAAGAAGTCCTTTATTGTGAGGTTGTGAAATACTGGGCCAGTTTTCCCAGAATAGGGGATAGTTTGCCCAGAGAATTTGAGGATGCCCAGAGAAGTTGCCCCATCCCTGGAAGTGTTCAAGGCCAGGTTGGATGGGACGCTGGGCAACCGGGTCTAGTGGAAGGTGTCCCAGTCTATAGCAGGGGGTTTTGGAAATAGAGGATTTTTAAGGTCTCTTCCAACTCAAACCGTTTTGTAATTCTATGAAGTAAAGAATTTCTTTACTTATTACAGCACTTTTCTATTCTATGGGCAGATTAAAGAAATAACTTTGTACACTGAATAACACCTCATGATGACAATGTCCAAAGAAAAGATCCAGCCCTCATTAAATATAGTTCTGCTTGGCTGCTCTGTACTTTTAATAGAAAATGAAGAACAATTGTGAGAAAAATTGTGTTGGTTGCTTTGTAGCAATACGTCAGTGAAAATCCAGAAGTTTAGTGAAAGCTGATGAACAAGGATGTCTTCTGTAAATAATGCATTTTGGTTTTTTTTATGTTTCAAAAAGAGCTAGCTGAATCAAGTCCTCATGAATTGCTTGGAGCCGTGTTCTGATAGTAAACATGTCGTTCATTGGAACATGCAAATGAGGAATAAAGTAGAATAGCATAGAGTGTAAACATCCATAATTGATTGTGTAGACAGCATGAGAATCACAGGTGGTTTATGGTGATGACTGAAGCCTCTTCAAATGAAGACCAGAGGTTTTTGACTGGAAAAATTGATAAGGGCCCTGAAGGTAATAAATAGTATACAGAAATACGCAGAACTTTTTTGAACATCAAGATTAAGGAGAACTTATCATTATGCAAATATTAATTATTTTTTGTGTTGTATGCCCAGCACAATGTCTTACGTCTAGCATTTTTAAGCCCAGTTAGATTTTTGACTTGCAACTTGATGTTCTCCTCGTATTTTCTTCCCTCCACTGAAAGAAGAGAAAGGTGAGATAGCAAGACCCAGAAAATGTTAGTTGTTTCTGTTCAGAATCTTCTAATACTAAATCCTTTTTCTCCTATGTTGCTTTATCTTTTATTTGTCTTCCTCTACTTTGAAGTCGGTTGTTCTCAGACAACAGAAGGATGACTATCTCAACCATGCCTAGGTAGCACTGGGAAACCAAACTTTGGTTTTATGCTTTTAGGAGACTAGACTCTAATAACTGTTCTTTTTCGTCCACAACTAGATATCTAGTAATTTTTTACCTAATTTGTTATACTCCAGCAGGTTTCCCATCTGCCAGTCAAAGGAGAATGTGAGTTTTCTCTATATTCTGGTTAGATGGAAGCAAAGTTTTCAAAAGGAATGAGTTGTCTGTCTCTTTACAAGTGAGTGGCTGAGGCCTGTGGAGGAAGAGAGGTGTGTGTGCTTTAGATGCCTGTGTCATGGAGGTTCCACACTTTCTTAAATATTTAAGTCTATATTTCTTAAATATCTAAGTCTAAAAGAAAGATATTTTATTTTGTGCTGACTAGTTGCTACTGTCTAGCTGAATTAGGGTGCTAGCTAAGATGAATTTTGTTCTGCAACGTCCTGTGCATCAGGTATGGAGTTACAAAAGGCATGTGGATTCCATTTGGAGGTCTGGGTTCCTAAACGTTCAGTGTAACAATACTGAGTATTAGAATAAAGATCCTTTCCATGCTTTCTAAAATTATAGAAATTCAGGAAGTTGGTTGGTTCACTTGAGAAAAGTATTTAAGAGGATACAATGAATTAGTCAAGTGTCACATCTGGAAAATTGAATCTATTCGATTCAAGAAGTATAAAATCTCAGTTTCAGCTTCATCGAGGAACGGGTGAAAATAAAAATGGAGGAAAGCAATTGCATTAAAGAAGCCTTACCTAATAATTTAAACATGACAGCCCGTGTATAAGCTTGGAAGAACTCTTATTTCTGTACAATGATCTCACTTATTTTGTCATACTATTAACCAATTATATTTTAAAAAATCAGTGGGATTTCACAGAATAGAGCAGTTCAGGTGGCTGCTTGCTACAGAAGAATTTATAGTAATATCACAGTGTATTTTCAATCCATGTTCAGAATATATGACAAAGAGAAGGAATAGTAAGGTCTTTACTCTAGAATCCTCACAGTAAAGTGCAAAGTTGAGCAGCACTGAATGAAAGATAAAATCTGAAGGTAATTAAATTCTATTTCTCTTTTTTGATAATTTGACAAAGTGAGAGAAGCATTCTCTCAGGGAATGCAGCTATAATTTCTGCCCTGAGCTTGAACAGATAAATTTCAATTTCTTTTTTCTCTTATTCCTATAAGGGAATGGAAACATTTTGATAGGTGAAATATTCAGATATGTTGTGTGTATAAGAAAAGAGTCATCTCTAAGTCATACATCTAAAAAGTATTTAAGATCTTCATTCAAGTTTTCATGAAAAAAGCTTGATATTTGAAAATGAATTGAGTATAGAGTTTGCAACATGTACTAAACCCTCTAGAGTAATATCTCTGTTTTATCCCATCTCTTCAACGTGTTTTTATATGAGCTTGCAACTTCCTGAATGCCAGACCTGTGTGACTAGATATTTAAAAGGTCTAAGAGACAGTTTTCTGGGAGATTAGTCCTCAGGTGGGTAGTTAGTGACCTTGGTTTGTAATTCGTAGTGGAATTGGAATGCATTTTAAAAATGGTTCTTTTTTTTTTGACAACCCTTTATTAGCAGCCAGCAATTAAATGTATTAAGAGCCCTTGTTGTTCACACTCTTTCAACCACAGAACACTAAAAGATGTATATGTTATAATTACAATTATCCATTCTCCTTATTGTCCTGCTGAGGAATGCAACTGTAATTCTGGCAAACAGACTACACAGTTGGCTTGCTGTCCTTGGACTGCAGATGTCTAATTGCAGGCAACCATTTCATTTCAAATGGCTCATTAAAACAGAAGACATTTAGCATTGCTAACATGAATCTGCAGCTATGATTATGCATTTAATTAGAAAAGTGCAAGCTTTTTCCCTTTGTAATCTGGATTTACCAAATTTCTTCTATGTAATCTGTTTTGGAAGAACTTGAAATTGGCTTAATTTTTTATCTTTTTTTGCAATGGTTAATATCTGTGTTGTTCATATGTGAGCTTGATAAGACAGAAAAAGCACATTGTATACATTTCACAAGTGTTGCATGTTTGTGTACCATATTCAGTTTGAAATTTTCCTGATCTGATAATCATTTATTCTGCCACTTTATTTGTACCTGCAGCTGAAATAAGTTTAGGTACGTAAACATCTCCACTGCACTCACCCTGAGGAGCTACTAGTAGATAGCAAGATTAGACTAACCCGTCAAGTCATTTCTCTTTTCTTTTAACACTATGGGTAAGAAAGGTTTCCAGTATAAATAGAAAAAATATTCTCCTTGGGTCTTTTATTCTTTTTTTGAGCTCTGTATCTTATTTATTGTCCATTTGTGTATGTATTGATATCACATTTTTTGCTTATCATAGCTTGAACCCATTTAAATTGTATCATTGATAGAGTTCCTTACTTTTCCATATGTTTCACCTGTTACTCTTATAATCTCTTAGTGATTAGCTATTTTAGTAGTGTTTCAGTAAGTAAAAGTAGTCAGGGGAGAGTGGGGCAGGGTGCTGTTGTGGCTGGATGGAGAAATGCATTTGCACCGTAAGCAGAGATAATGGACTCTCACTCTCCATCCTCCCCTTCTAGGAAAGTTCTTTTCTCTCTCACTTGACCTTTGTGCATCTTAATCAGTTGTTTCAAAGATCTCTAGCACCAGTGAATGTGTGCAGTATACATTTCCTGAGGCGGTTGCCAGTCACATTAGGATTTCAGTGTAATCCTAGTGGCAAGTCCCTTCAAGACAAGAGTTAAGAAGCTGAGCTTAAGTTAACATGTGGAAGAATGTCCAAGGAAACAAGCTTCTGTACAGGTGCCAATTTTGAAATATTGCTCAAATTTCTCAATAAAACTGAGAAATTCAAAACTCTGCAGTGTTTTGAATTACAGGACTGGAACAATCTACACTGCTGATTGTTCAGAATAAGGGAGGTCAGGACAGCAAAATGCATTTAGGAAATGTGTAAAACCTTCTTGCTAGCATACTTTGAGTAGGTGCAAGGAATGCTTATGATTTTATGGCTGATAAGGCAGTCAATGTGCATGCTAAAACTATGAAATACTACCTGCTGTCTAACTCCTATTAAAAATGAAAATGGTTATAAGCAAAGATAGACTGGTCTCAATGGGCTTTGCATCTTTAGTTTTAGAAGTCTAATTAGTTTCCACATTTCTTATGGTGTATCTTGCGCCTTCTTTTTGTTTTGCAAAATCTTGAATCAAATAGGAAAACAAAAAGTTTTGAGGTAAAATTATTTTGCTTCTACTGCTTGAATTAGAGTAATAAACACAAGTGTGTTTTCTGTTCTGTCTGGTCTGTTACAATTAACATAAGATGTTTTATTTATTATCCAAGTCCTTCAGATAAATGCTAAATGTGGGACACCTCCTATTCCCTTTCCCAGCTCTCACAATAAAGGATGAATGGGATTAAGAGAACTAGAATTTTGTTCAGAAACTCTTTGTTTGCAATACTATCTTTGTGATATTTTTGATCTGTTGCTTCTCATTGGTATATCTGAAATTATCCTTTAGATAAAGCAACAACATATTTTCAACCCTTTTAGAAGCAGATTTGCTGCAGCTTGTCTAGAGAGCAATTTGCTTAGGAGAGACAGAAATCTATATTTTTAGATCACCACAACTGTAAAGCATCCTGTCTAACTTCTAAAATGAGTACAGTATTATCCAATGAAACAGTTTACTCCCTTGGGCTTAACTTGGGTGGATTAGAGCTTATTATAATTATATAATAAAATTTGATTTGTTTCAGATCTTGGGTTTTTATAGCTTGAAGTGCTTGAAATTTGTCAAGAGAGTTTTATTCAAAGTAGAGTATACAACACGAGCTATCAGTCTAGACTTTCTCTAAGCTCAGGATAACCAGGTGAATCACACTCTTTAATTCATTGCTCTCCTGGTAGTTTTTAGATGGCTGAAGTTATAGAAATGAATTCCATAACAATTTATTCTGTAAAGCTACAGCTCGCTGGGACAAAATTTTTAAAAGGAAGTACACCTTGAAAATATTCCTACACAAAGCCGCACGTATTATATGCATCCAAATAATAGCCCTGAAATGTTAATGAATGTGAATGTAAACAGGTGTTCAGTCTTTAAGAGGTTTTTTTGTATATTTACTGCTCTCTAAGGATAATTTTGTGGCTCAGTTTCCTATTTTTTTCTTCTTAAGAATGTAAACCAACTTGATAAAACAGTCTCAGAAGATCTCTTGTGCCAGTCATGCACAAGAAAAAGAGACTGGAGTTTCAGCACATACTTCCTTCTTTAGCAGCAGTGATTAGATAGTCTCTCAGTTAGTTTGCATCTTGAAAGATACTTTCACTTCGTTTTTTTTCCCTAATGTTAATACTTTAAGAATAAAGAGCCGTGCACAACTGTCAGTTTTAGTGAGTTGGATTTGTTTGAGCAAGATAACAGTTCCCAGAGGAATGTGAGCATGGGGTAGAGTACTTTCCAATCTTGCCTTTCTTCTTAGGCAGCTTTCTTGACTTGGCCTTGCTGCTGCTGTTTATTTCCCTGAGGAACATCTGTGAGAGGAACTGCATTTCTCTCTGAAGTACAGAACTGCTTCCTGGTTTTATTTTTCCCACCTTTCATTTTTCAAACAAACATCTACTTTCCAGATTCTTTCAGTTGTGTTAATGCTGTGCACTGCTTAATGGATTGTGGCAGAGAAAGTGACTTTCTCAGAATTTTAATATGTAGCTATTTAGACAGCAGTAGCTCATCCAAGGAGAATATGGTGATGACATTTTACCAGTATTTCAATCTTATAATTTTGTTCAGGTTTTAACCAACTGAAATAATCTTAAATGCTCTTTTTTTTTTTCAAATTTGTAAAGAAAAAAAATAATTAACACCACCCGCTTCTCAGATTTAAACTAAATGTATTTAAGCTTCATGGGATCAGAGAAAGAAATTGCTGGGTTCGTTCTAGAGGCAATTTTTATCATTTCCAGGGAAAGAGAGTGGAGAAAACCATTTTGCGATGAAGTGCTGCACATGGAAACAATGTCCAAGGTCTAAGCTAAAAATGTTGATGGAAAACATTTATAGCTGGCTGCTCTACTTAGGAGCAGCCTCTGTTTTCAAGACTGCAATTAGAAGCAGGATAATTAATGATATTATGTATGCCTTTAATGGTGCTCTAATTTCTCTTCTGCAATACTGAACCTTTTCTGGCATTTGTTGATCCAGAAAATTCTGTCCCTGTACAGTGGCATTAAAACAGAACACGTCACTTTCCCTTGTTTCTGATGTTCTGGCATCTTATGAAATGATATTCTTTTTATTTAAAGTAACTCCACAATTATTCCATGCCATGTTAAATAAGAATAATCATATATAACTGCTTTGTTATTACCTACAAATAAAATGTCATCTCTGGCAGTGGAGCTAGGAATGAAGAGGTTTTTAACCACTTTAGAGTGTGTGTACTTCATTAATGTAGTTGCCAATTTACTTACTACAGATGGGTGGGTTTTTTCCCCTCTCCTTTCCCTGAAAAGGTGGAAGTGGCACAAATGGGATTAAGAGCTATACATATGATCGAAATGAATCCATCTGATATTTTAAACACCAGATATACAATTTTTCAGCTATTCATATTTTTACTTGAATGTTTTTTTAGTGGAAAGTTCCTTTTCCTTAATGGGCCTGTTTCCTTATGCAGGAGTATTCCTGATACTGTTAGCTCTGTACACAGAACAAGTAGCAACCGAACTTTTTTGGGGGTTCAAAGTAATATATTGTTACCTGAGTGTCATCACTTTTTAGACAGAAATACTAATATTATTCTAAGGGAAAAAGTGAACTTCCATCTGAGTTCCATTTCCTGATTCCCAGGCTTCTGCTGGGTGCCCTGACAGCAGTGATCTCACCAATTTACTGTGTAAGGATTTACAGGGTTAACAGTTTTCTCTGAGAATGGGAAGCAAGGATTCTCTTAAGATGTATAGACTAGACCTTTTTTCTGTTACTTCTGTTACGAGCTTGTCTTTTACAAATTTTGAGACTATTCTGAGTGACTTGCATTCTGTCTTGTTTGTTTCTACTATTTAACATAGGGGAAATGTGATGCAGCACTCTAGAGCCTAAAACATTTTTATTTTGGGTGTTAATGATATCCATCAATACAACATATTTATTTATTTATGAATATAATGTAAGTTCATGATTTTCACTACTATTTTCGATTCCCTGATTTCTATTTTCTGTCTTTGTATTTCTCTGCAACATATAGCAGGCTTGTGGCTGTGATTTCCTTATTGCCTATTGATTTAAGGATTCTTTAATTGAAAGCTATTCAGTGAACATGCTTTTCAATTTACTGTTTTGCCCAACCAGGTTTAGATGCCAGAGGCTCACTTGCAGCAGTTGAAGGTTAAGGATTTAAAAGTAAAGCAGCGTGTCATCTAGGTATGCTAGAGTTATATGGAGGGTTTTCACCAAGGACTTGTCATACATCTTACATAGCCTGCAGGCTAAAAGTGTGTGTCTGTGCCTTTGTGTCTGCGTGTGTAACCACAGGGAAGGAAAAGGCAAAAAAATCAATGATCTCAAAATTAATTAAAATCAGGAAGACTTCCCCCTCCTGACAGGATATTTAGGATGAAAATAATTAAATGAGCTATTGTGGCAAATGCAGTATCGATTGCTCACCAAGAGAAGCACCTTGAAGACTTAGATGAAGATTGATAACTGGTTTTTAACAGTTACAGCCAAAGGCAACCATTCCCATCTTCAATTCTTGTGCTTTTGTACAGTCTGACAAATGGCTTTCAACCCAACCTTTTATTGACCACTATAAAAAACTATTATCCACTATAAATAAATTGCATATACACATTGCTTCTCCTTTCTTCATATTTGTAGAGTTGAAAATGCTTTATTATTTTTCATTTCCTCATACTTTAAGTGAGTAGCTGCCATCCTTTCAGGGCAGAAAGTTTTTCTTTGTTTGTTTCAACTCAGAGGTGGTTTGTTTTCTTTCTTTGAGCAAACAGGGTCAGGATTTGCAGACTTGAATTAGAGATGGAGGGAAGATAAGACTAATATTTTCTGCATAATAACAAAAAAGAATAAACCTGAAGATGGCACCAGATTTTCTCAAGTGATCACTGGAATTTAGCTATGATATGGCTACAATAGCAAGTGAAAAGGCCCATTGGAGGCAGCCTCATAAAGCAAAGCTGTCGGTGCCAAAAACCTGACACTTATTTCACACTCTTCTATTTCCAGCTACTTTGCTTCAGACTCTTGTTAGTCCATTCCTTTGGACAAAGCCAATTAGCAGATGGAGCACATAAAGTACAGCCCTCAATCACATCTTTCGGTGAATTTTATTTTGAGAGAGCCTGGTTCATGCATTATGAGACCTCTTCATGATGTGCACCAGAGCACTGCTGTGTGGTGTCACACATCAGGAGAGTCACTTCAAAAGCTTGCTGCTGTTCAAAAGTAAAATCTGTGGCAAGTATTTCACAGTAATGATGCCTTCAAAAATTATTGTGAGAACAAATCTTAATGAGAGGGAAATGAGTGGGCAAGTGTTGTTTTTGTTTTGGTGACAGACTAAAGCAAAAGCAGACATAGAAAAGACGATATAGAGAAAGGGAAGTAAATAACACAGACTTAATACTTGTTTAAAATATCAAAACAAGCCTCTTGAAAGCATTTGGCCTTGAATCAAATTAATTTAAATAAATGTTTGTGGAAGCAGACTCTTATACATCAGCTTCCTTGAAAACACACTTGCAAGAGGAAAACTGTTCCACATCATTTAGAAAGTCAGTGGTTCTATGGAAAACATAAGAAGTTATGAGAATTGAGAAGTGATTAAAAAATGTTTCCTACCTATGCTTTGGAAGTCTTGCCCTACTAATGGCTCTGGTGTCAGTGTTTTTGGTGAACTAGAGCTCTGTGAGATTGAGATTCTTAAGTTACTACACTGTATGGATAGACTGGTTCTTCTCAGATATTTTAATATAAAGGATGCATGCAGAAACAATTATCTTACATTGCTTTCTATCTGACAAATTGGAAATAGTTTTACCTTCTTGGAATTCAAAGGATTTTTGTGATTTTTATAACTAGATAATTTTTGTTACACTTTTCATTAAATATTAGATTAAAAGTTGAAAAGAAATCAACTGCTAATAACTTCGAGACTTTGAAATATCTACCTTTTGAGCTTTAGATTACTCAGGCCTTCCCAATTTCATTAGACTATGAGATGAAATAGATAAGCACGTTAAAATGAAGAAGCTACTGTCTTGCAGATATCATTTGTATGCTGCCTGCTGCCGCGAGCTATTCATGACCAGTCAGGAAAGGAGTTTCTAAACAACCATGACATTTACTGCACTCCGTGATATCTGGAATTGTTTTCATCAAGGGCAGAAATTAACAGATTAACAACTTCAGGAGAAACAATTTTCCTTCTATGGATATGCATCATTCCACTGTTCATGGAACTTTTTAAAGGAAATAAGAGATGAAGAAAATAAGATGATGCGTTTTTTAACCTGACTTGGTTTATTTCTGCATAGGATTCCTTGTAAAACGACCTGTTTTGATAAGACCATAACATTAGGCATCTAGGTGAAATGTGATCCTTTGTGGTTTTATATTTGTGACGCTGTATTTTGAGTTTGCTCCCTATCCAGTGATCAAAAAAATATTATACTATTTCCTGTAAATTTTTCATACCAATAATCTCTGATCAATAATCTTTTCCATTTAGTTTTAGAGACAAGACTAATGTATTGCTTCATCTGTCAAAGGCCATTTGGCTACGACAGTTTTTTGTGAGTATGAATGAGAAAACAAGAAACCCTTGTGATACTGAGGCTAAATATTTCTATATTTCCTCAATTTTCTTTCTCCTCTTTCTTCTTTCTTACAGTTTGCAATTTCAGACATGGACAATGTTCTGAAAAATAAGATAAATGGTATGAAAAATATTTTTGTAAATCTTGCTTAACCATAGTTTAGAGGTATATGTAAGTTTAGAAAAAATAAATTCTCACAAGATTAGTCAGAGACATGCAAAAAAATTCTTAAACTTCTGCATAAGCTTGGACACATTTTTGATTTTAAATGTAGATTTAGATGAAGAAATTTGACTGTTACCCTGATGGATGGAATCCTGATGGAGTATTGAAAAAGCTAGAAGAATATTCAGGTTTTTTTGTTCCTATTTTTGGTTTAGTAATTATGAAAAATATATACTATCAGTTGGCTTTATGATATAAATATCCCTTTCAAAGTGGTCTGTGCTTACAGATAGTTCCAAAATTTTCAGGATGGATCTCTGTGTGAATTTGAATTCTGTATACTGCTGCAAATTTTATCAAACATACCAAGATTCAAATATATATTAAAAAAAAAAAATCTGATCACCAGGAAGATTGTGGTTGGTTCTTACATTCACCAAAAGAGCACCTATGTCTAACATGATAGCAATATCAGTTGGAGTTGTTCTGATTAATCAGCCTGTTTTCCTTTTAGAACTGAATTACCACAAGTGAACTGTAAGTTTTGAAATTTTCATATAAGTAAAATGCACACATACAATTTTTCTTTATCTTACTTTGTTTATTTGTATAGCCTTATTTTTGATGTACTTTTAATGTCTTGAACTTGCTACACAAGGATATCAAAGTACCTAAATTTTCCAATAAACTTTCAGTGTCAAGGTACCTCTCTTCGTTAGCCATTGAGGATCCCTTTAAAAGTTACTCAGCTTTTCCTGAATCATCACAATTTGAAGCTGTTCTTAAATTAGGTAAATTTTTGTGGGCTAGTATATTAGAATAATGAAAGCTGGTTTTATGAGGGCAGTTTTAGAAGATAGCCCAGAAAAGTGGTGTCACAAATCAGAAAGCAGCTCTTCAATCAGTGAATAAATTGAGTTACTGTAAGCAGATTTTAATTGAAACAAAATGTGTCTAATGCAAATATGTCAATGTGTTTAATTCTGTGTCTACTCCATGAAGCTGGAATCAACAATTTATGAGAATCTGGTTATTAGAACTAGCATCATAACACAACAAAAAGAGTTTTTTAATGAAATAATTAATGGAGAACATTGAAATGAAAAAGTAATTGTACAGTGAAAGGCAGTTGGTGGAGGCACAGTGGCAAAGAAAAAAAGTAATACTGCAAGGTCAATTTGATTTTCTGTAATCTGTCTAGACTATCATCTGCATATAGCTTACAAGTTGATCGAAGATTTATGAAAAAAAAAAGAAGAATCTAAAAAATAGATACACTTCTCAAACAGAACAAAACCAAAAAACCTCCAAACCTCAAAAAAATCTCAAAGACAAAAAAAATCCCCACATAAAATACGTACTTTTAAAATCTCAAAAAAGATTGATTTGCTAAGTTGCAGGCCAGCAGTGTGTCTTTTAATACCTTTTTCTTTAGGTATCACTGACTTTAATGAGGTCTTAGTTCAAAAGAAAAAAAAAAAATTACTTATTTAGAACAGAGCCACAGGACATAAATTAATAGAAGAATTATAGAAGATTGACATAAAGCAGAATTCTATTTTGAAATACATATATACTCTTTCATGGGTTTGTTATATTTTATACTGCTTAATAATTTTTTTTCTTCTGCAAACATGAACTTTGCAATGTTGTACATATCATCTGTAATCATCTTTTTTGCTGAAGATATTAAAGTCTACATCATTAGCCCTTTCTAAAAGGAGAGAAATTTAAAGCAGGAGAAGGAAATTTATTATGAATGCTCATAACCCTTTTACCTACATTTCAAAATCATCAATATACATTTATTTTTGTCATTTTACATGCAAAATTTGATGATGTGAAAGCTCTGAAATCCTCAAACATTGTACAGTTTTTACGGGATAGAAAAATAGAATATTTGGAGATTCATTCTTTAGAATGTGTGGAGTTTTCCGTCTGTTCGTGATCAGATCTACATTTAATCTCTAGATTATACCAGCTTTATGCCTCTCATGTGCATTCCCAGGTGTACTTTCTTGTTGCATGCAGGTACAAAGGTATTCACTGTGTATGCTGAGTAGGATCTTTCTGTAATTGCTTATGAATTGCTCATGCAGAAGGACTTTCCATGTGGTGTGATAAGTCTTGAATGCTGAGCTAATATAACAGTAGCAGTCAGGTCTTTATTGTGGATGTGGTTGATGGAGTTGCAGTGATCACAATCATATTGATTTTTTGAACTTGAGAACAGATGAAAGGAAATAGACTGCCAAAGACCAAATAATGAGCCATTGTTCCTTGTAATTAGGTTTTTGCTATCTGTCCCTGAGGTATATAAGAGTGTGATGAGGTATTTTATTGCAAAAAATATTATAGCACATACCATAATTTCTAAAGTTCAGAAGGAAGTTTGAGGAAGTACTTCAAGTATCATTCACCTGGAAATATTAACATTTGTTTTTAAGGATATGTGGAAACCTATATATATATATAAAACTACAGGACTTAAATAAAAACATCACAACACCTTCTTCTTAATTGTATATTATAAGCACATTCTGCAAAGCTTTATACAGTCATTTGATTTCTGCTATTGCAAGCAATACATCGAAGATAATTTTATTCTTGGATTAGTAGAGTTTATGACATGATGAGACATCTACAGGATATTGTGAAATCACAGAAAATAGGATATGTAAGAAATACATTTCAAAAAAATATAATTAGAAATCAATTTCTTTGACTTTTTTCCTCCCCCATGCTCTTAGTATTTATTCCATTATTCCAGATAAATGCAGATGACCATTTAGGCTGAATGATTTATATTGGGAGCTTTTTCCTTTTTCTATGATTGGAAAGAAATAAACCACCCTGAACACTAGTACAAGGTAATGACAGATAACCTGTCAAATAAATGGTTGATTTCAAAATAAGTGAGAATGAGAAGTTGATCAGAAAGTTCAGGAAATCAGTCACAACTTAACTTTCTATCAGAACAGGAAACCATGCTAGAGGGCCAAAACACAGGCTTTGAAACCAGATTGTCATGCAATCAAAGTCAGACATTGAAGCCTCCAAAGATGCGTTTCTAAATATTCTCAACCTCTTCCTGCTGTTGAGAAATACAGCCAGTGCAGGTAGCTCCATGTGTGAGCTGCAGGTTGAGCTCTGAGTGGCTGGGAGCCCCAGGCAAGAGACCTGGAACTGCCGATCCTTTGCATAACAGGGACCTGTGGCCCGACCAGGTGACTGAACCCTGGGAGACACAGCATGAGCTGACGGCCCCCAGACTTTCCTGCATTTAGACTGTGAGATCATATAAGCCCAGGGATTCCTTTGTCCTGCGTCCCTCCTTGGCAGTACCTGCTTGAGCTGTTTTGTTCTTTAGTTATTATACCATGATGAAATTATTTTAAGGATCTGGATGTCTGAGACTCTGCTGTGGGAAACCTGGGGTCAAGCTGGTGAGAAAACCTGGTCTGACTGTGCGAGCTGGGGGGGAAGTGGCTGCAGAGGGGCTTCTGTCCGAGTTCAGGTTGTGTGAGTGTGACTGCCAGAGTGGCTCCTGGATGGTCGGACAGGGAAGTTTCCTTACCACTACTTATACCCTTAAATTAAATTTTCCTCTCATGATTAAGATTTAAGGTCTTGCTTCACAAGAATGACAAAGTGTCCTTGTCAGAAAAAATAATTCCAAATTTTCCTATTCAAGTTGTATTCTAAATCTTTAACATTTTATTTGCTAAAATGAAATTCAGATCTTCAATCAAAGGTCAAGCAGATGAGAGAAATACTGCTGCTGTTCTTTTTTCAGGGAAACCTGTGTTTAAACTACTTGCTAAATGGATTTTCTGTGTCCATTTCTCACAAAATTTCAAGTTGTCTGAAAGTTTTACCTGCAATAAGTTAAAATCAAGCTGCAATGAGTGGCTACCCACCTAACTCCTTTTTGTGTACTTCCAGATCCTTAACACTGTAAATATTCTATCAAATTACATTATGAAGAATGTTCTGAAAGACATAAAAGGTTCTACCACTTCAAACTTTTATACCAGGAAATATGTGTTTATTCTGTCAATAACAGGATGCATATTCTTTCCTGTATAATATAATGACAAGAAGTGTAGCAACCATATCACTATCATTTGGAGTGCTTTTCCTTTTTCTTTTTTCTCTTGTCATTTTCTAAAAATTTGTCATTGTTTCATGTTCTACTTTGCTATTTCTTTTTGAATTGGAGATCAAACTAGGAGGCATTGAGACAAAAGAGGAAATTCTTTGTTTTCTATTGTCTTTTTGTGTAAGAAAAAATTACAATTTAAAACGTAAGTTTACCTATCTAGTTCACTTTTTCTACATTAAAAAAAATTAAAAGATTTTTATTAGTGTAAAGTCTTTTTTGACAATATATGAAATAAACAATTTGCTTTCTTTGGATGTTAAAACAAGTACCTTGATGAGGGGGAAAATAATTTGCATCTGTTTTGTTCTACTTAAAATCACATACACATGTCTGTAAACAAACCCCCTGTCAAAATTCATTGGACCATTAAATGTTAAAAAAATAATTTGAGCATCTATGTCTCATTTAAAATATTAGCATATTTTGAAAAAAAAAGAGCTAACTGATTTTTCAAAAAGTTAGGTGAACATTGTTTATAGCTTACTGGTGCTTGCATCTTGTTCCCTATTGGAATGCATTTTTGGGGTGAAAAAACATTTCTGTACTCTTTTCTTAATTGCACCCCGGAGTGGAGTTAGGAATGTGTCAAGAAGTAAGAAAACATGAGCATTAATAAGCATACAATGCAATTTAACAGTTCATAAAACAGTAAAATTTAATCCCAGGCTGAGAGATTTATTAAATCTCACTTAGCAAAATGGTTTTGTGGGATGTGTTAGCAAGTAAGAATTAAGTGAAATGATTTCAGGGGCAATAGACTTTATTAGCTGAGGAGGGGAGGAACTAGTTTTGCAAGCCATTTCTTCTTAATTTCATTCACTTGTTATAATTGCCTTGAGTGTGGGAGAGCTTTCTGTGAGTAGTAGTAGTATGTTGGGTCTCTGGAATTTGTGTGCATAATGCTGCATTTGTCAGGCATCATCTAACAGAAATGTCTTTTGTTGATGGGCTTGTGCAGAAGTTCTTCTAATGGTTGTTAAATATATTTCAATCTAATACAATTTAAGCCTTTATCTGTAAGATAAGATGACTCCTATTGGGTTTAGAAGGGTTTTTTTGTTTGTTTTCTAATATTTTTCATCCATGCTTGCTTTCTGTACTCTTTAGGATACCTGTGAAAGACAAAGACAAATTACCCTCTTGTTCTGGACCTTCTTGAAAAATCTGTTTTTAGGGCAGATTTGAAAGTATAGTTTGGAGGTAGCTAATCAAACATATGTAGTGAAATGAGTAGGGTGACATTAGCACCATTGGCACCTTGTTATATGAGAATTTGAGGGAAAAGGTTCTTATGTTACTAGTTACTCTGTTTTGTGAGTTAAAATCACATTGTCCTAACATAATCCAAGATCTGGCCCTTAAAATTTTCTGATCAAGCAATAGTAGAATCTACACTAAAGAAACTACAGATTTTTATACATAAATCTTAGCTTATTTTTATGTGAAACTTATCATTGTTTCTGTAGTTTATATCCAGTAATTTTTGAAGTTAACTTTTAAATTTTTTATCAAACAGAACAAACTTTAAGGAAAGTAATAGTTCCAGTAATGAGACCTCTCCTGCACTGTAGGTAGTCTTCACTTCTTGACTTGAAGTGTTGTCAGAATTTTCTCACATAATTTTTTCTAAGTTGTTCAAAAGAAAGGAAGCAGAGGCAACTTCTGTAAGAAAATCAGTCTTCAAAAGAAAATAATGATAATAAAAAAAAACCTGGACAGAGGCCTAGTTCTGTTCACTGCACTCACAGTGGAAATAACCTAAAATATTAGAGTAATGTGGGGAAAAATGAAAGGCAGGTGGTACAACAAAAAAATTGAAGTGTTTTGTTTGTTTATGAAATACACCATTTATTCAAGGTTTTCTGACTAATAATTATGTATTGTGTGTTAAATTGTCACTAAATATAAAAGAAAAGAATAAGTAATTATCAAAGGAGAAGTACTGCTTAGCAGGCTAAGGAGATTATAGCACATTTTTGATGGTTTTGAAATGAGTGAGTATTCCACTGTAAATCCTTACTGTGCAGTGACGTCTAAATAATGTTCCTTTTCCTTAAAAAGGTTATGCTGGGGAGGGAGGAGATTTGATTAAGCTGTCGTGTTCATTGTACCTCTGATATCTACTACTTGCTCAGGCTGTTAGATGAAAGAAAAACAGCTTCTGTTCTTACTCTCCAAATTGTACTACATCATCTCTGTCATTCATAAACCTGACTAAAAACAGACAGGATATATTGGGAGTTGAAAAAAACCCAAATCCAACTGACTTTGCATCCAGTGTTCTATCCAGGACATTACTGTTGTGTAAGAAATGAAATGCAATTTATAAAGGCCAATGGAAAATTCATTCCTTATGGAACATGCCCTGCCTTGTGTGCTTACACTCCTTTTGCCAAATGGGAATGCAACATTCTCATTCTGTTCTAAACTCTTGGAAGGCTTATAAATACAAGCTTAGCAAGAGGAACTTGTTGCACTATGAAATAGGCATGTTAACACTTAAACCAGTGACCACAGTCTGTCGGAATTAAGTTTGTTTCAGATAATACTGTGGTCTGAAATCCAGTCAGTAACAAATATATGTGATGAAATAAGTTTCACAATGGATTAAAGACTTGATATGAAATGCTTTTAATGTGTTCACACCTTTTCAAGGACTTTGTTAATAAAACGTGAAAGTGTTTCACTTCTATGCGTTTATTGAATACTTTTGCCATGGTCACCTAGGAAACAAATGCAGGTATACATTTGTGAGCATTTGCAGTTTCATTTAATTCTTGATGCAGCTAAGGAAGTCACACTTGACAGAACTTAAGCATCATTTTAATTAATGCACAAAATTTTTCAGAATACATTAGTGACCATCAGGCACTATGCAAAATCCTATGAACAGTTTGGCCTTTTAAATGCTGTTGGATTTATCTCACAAGCATAAATGTTGACTGACTAAAGACAGGAAGACAGAGATGATGTTGAGAATAATGAGCTGCATATGAAAATGACAAGCTATTCTACTTACTGTACTAGTATTATTCAGATAATATGCCAGTAAAGGTAACATGAGAACTGAAATGTAATGAAGTACATGCATATTTTGCTAATCATCAGAATAAGCTTGGCTTGTGCTATGCATTAAGTGAATTGGACTGTATCTTCCATTCATATTTTTAATGAACCAATTCAGTTTAATACAAAACTGATTAGAGAATAAGAATACTTGTATTAAGGTTATTTTTTCACTTTTAGTTTTCATAGGACATTTTCTTCTACAACACTTAAAAAACTGTTCAGGCTTTCTTGAAGAATTTTAGTAACATATTTGTCTTTGCATGAAAATCTAGATATACTTAATTTATGATATGTTTGTAACTTGACATTAATGACTATTAACTGGTAGATGCAGATTCAGATTTATCCATCTCATAGGACAGGGTTTGTCAGCTGAGTTGTGGATTTGACACTACTGCATTTTCTTCCTCATCTGCTTTGTCTTTGACAAAGAAATAGATTTTGACAGCATGTTTTTGGAATCATGTAATCGTAGAATGTTAAGGGGTTGGAATGAACCTTAAAGATCATCTAGTCCCAACCCTGCCTGCCATGGACCAGGTTGCTCAGAACTGCATTCAAACTGGCCTTGAACACTTCTAGCTATGGGAACATCCACAACATCTCTGAGCAACCTGTTCCAGTGCCTCACAATATGTATCTGCTGGAGCTTATCATGTGCCTTTGACATCTTTGGGTGTTTTTGTCATCCTGCAGGTTTCCACCTCAGTGGTTTATAGAATTTGACAGAAAGCCATGTTGTTCTGCATCTGGCATAATGCCCATTTGATTCCTTGTGACGTGTCTTAACAGTTCTGCTTCCAAATTCGCATCTAATTAATCACTTGGTGCTGCTGTTGAATTACTGATCGCTTCTTTGTGGGCTGTTTTTGCTGAAGTCTCATAGCAATTTCCATTTTCCTTCATTGGTACAAGGACTACAGTTTTAGGAGTAAAACTGATTTAAAAAACAGTTTGCATTTCGGAGCCAGATTTATGTGCTGTACTTATTGTGTAGTTTATTTAAAAAGCTGTTGTCTAGACTTCGACTACTGCCAAGTCTTGCTTCCAGAATATTAAACTTTGCATGATGCTTACTCAGCATGTCATTCCAACTTTTTGGTGTTTCACTGCCTCCTTGTCAAATATCAGCTTGCCTTAAAAGCACTTTAATGCCTTGAAGATAATGAACAATTTGGCAGCAAAAATATTTTCTGACTGATTTGGAACCCCTGCATAAATCGCTTGGAGCCTGAGATCATTGAAACCTATTATACTGGCTATTCTAAAATTAGGATTTATTTCTGTTTGAATTTTGAAATCTCTCCCTGGGAGAGCCATTTAAATGTGAGCATATACTTTTCACTTTAACAGTAGCTTATGAGCCATAATGGTAGAATATTTTTGCATTTTTATGTTTAGTTTTATTGTAAAGAGCCTTGGGACGCCTTTGCATGAAAGGCACTATATAAGCTCATTTTATATTGCATTGTATTGTATTGTGACAAGTGCAATAATCTCCAGGTTTCCTATCCATTAAAGAACTAATTTCACAGCTCACTAATTACGTGAATGAGAAGGGGAAATAGGTCCTTTTTCTCTAAGGTATGCTGAGCAGATGGCGTAGCACTCATTTCCACCAGCTGAATCTAAGGTCCTCTTGTGCTTTTGGTTCCGAGGCTTGCCTCTGTTTATCCAAGAGAACAGGAGAGAGATATCACTTTCTTGTACAGCATGACAATGTGTACTGAGAGGCTGTCTCTGTCCTTTGCTAATACACAATTACTTAGCACACACTACGTCTAAGTCTATTTATTTAGGACGGGACATGAAAACTATTAAAATGATTAGTGCATTTTGATGTAATTCTAATCTACCTCTGATTTATTGAAGATGCTGATTAGTACTGCCATAGGGATTTGAACTGATGCACTTTCAAAAGTTGCTAATGAATCAATTGAGTACTGTTGGGATGGAATCTCGTCTGTAATTTCAAAAAAACCCATTACTTCCTGAACCTGTACACTTTCCTTTATAGCTAAGTTTTTGTCAACTTGTTTCTTTATTTCTTTTGCATCACTCATGAAAATAACCAACTTGAACCAAACATGCACGCAGCGATTTTTACAGCTCCCTAACGGCCTGCTTTTTAAAGCAACATCAGTCATCAGATACCAGTGTACTCCCATGACCCTGAGAAGTAGCTATTTGAGCCCTTTTTACAGCATTAAGAAGAGAAAAGCTGAGACTGACTAAAGATCCTGACATAACTCGTGTAGGACTTGGCAACAAGGCTGCATTTTACGATGCTGCACAAGAAATTGGACAATTTTTTCCCTTTAGCATGATGAGCAGTGTTAATTTGTTGTTTCCTTCTCTCACTGCTGGCCTGTCTTGTGTGTTTGCTTTGTGCTCATGGTTCTGATGTCGTTCTCGTTTCAGACGGATGCAGCACTGATGTACGATGCAGTCCATGTGGTGTCGGTGGCTGTCCAGCAGTTCCCACAGATGACGGTCAGTTCGCTGCAGTGCAACCGCCACAAACCATGGCGCTTTGGGACCCGCTTCATGAGTCTCATTAAGGAGGTAAGTCACTCGTAAAGGGTCCTGCTCCCCTGCTTTCTTTTCTCCCAATTCCCATTTTCTTTTGGTTTCACTCTGTTTGGTTTCTGCCTTTTTTTTTTTTTTCGGTAGATGGTAATTTCTCGTCTTCTTATGTATAAAGAGTTTAACAAGCAAGACAGCATTTTTATTGGAAAGTGGGTTTTCCTGAAGTATTGCTTGGAACAAAAAAGTGTGAAGGGGTGAAATAACTGCACTTTAAATAAAACTTGTATTTTTAGATAATTGGGTCTGTGTGGAGCATTTGTGGCATAAAAACCTAAACACCTAAAACTCTAAACCACAGACTGATTACGAGAAATTCAGCAGCTAAATACTGGCATAAATTCAAAGGGGCCAAGAATGAATTCTACTTCTTGGTTTAATTTTTTTTTTTTTCATTTTCTGTGTTGAATTACTATATGTCTCCTTGATTCCCCAAGAATCTGATAGATAGTGATAGTAAATCTGGGAGATTAAAGTTGCTAAAGGTGAACCCCATAGACTATTCAAGTGTCTCACACTTGAACTCACACAGTAACTCCTAATAGAGTGTTTCTCAATCTAGATATGTAAAATATTACGATTAGGAGAATTATTTGTAATGGAACTTTTGGGGGTTTTTTTCGATATTGGCTGCTTCTAGGATGACAATTTTATGCCCCACATTTCCTCTCCTCCTTTGTATAGTTTCAGAACTAGGGTAGATTTTAAGTTAAAAAAAAAAAAAAAAAAAGAGTGTATTGCGCTTTAGTTAAAGCGAGGAATAAGCTCAGGGAGGCTGGCTCACCGACCTCAGTTTTTGCTTTCTCAGTATGGTTTCAGGGGAATCAGCATCTTGCAAAAGCAAGCCTTTATTTGAATGAAATTTCCTGAGAAAAAAATGAGGTCTGGCACTAATGAAACAGATTGAAGCTTGGGGGTTGGGGAGGGGGAGGTATGTAGGGAAGCAGAAGGGGAAATGCATGCATGAATGATGGAGGAATGAAAACAAAACAGCCTTTTATCTCATTCGGTAGAAGAGTCTATTGCCTCACATGGAAAGTTTAAAAATTGTCTATGAAGACTGAAGGAAAGTTTGATTTCAGTAACAAAAATAAATACAAAATATTTAAAAGCAAAAATCAGCCACAAGGTAAATTATTTACATAAATCGAATAATTAATGATCCCATTTTGGCAGGAGTAAAGTTTGTCCTTTTTGGAAAAAGAAAAAGGAAGACGTATTTATTTATAGAAATTGTTTTTTCTTTCTCCATAGGCCCACTGGGAAGGCCTCACAGGCAGGATAACTTTCAACAAAACCAATGGCTTAAGGACGGATTTTGATTTGGATGTCATCAGCCTCAAGGAAGAAGGTCTTGAAAAGGTGTGTAAGACATTTGCCTCCAAGGAGGCGGGAGGTGGGAAACAAAACGAGACAAAACTCACCCCCTAAAAGCATTTATAATATTATTTCATGAGTTACATGCAACAGCATACCTGCTCCCAATTCAATAGCTCTATAAATGGTACTAAAAAGTTAAGATTTGGTATGCTGACTGGTTTAGCTGTCTTCTGACATTAATTTTTATTGTACAGAGGTGGAGAGAGAGACCAAAGACTTGGGAAATGCTCTTTCCACGTAGCTTAATATTGTCTATATTTGAACTTAAGACCTTGGAAAGCATGTTCAGATATTTCGCCTGCCTATATTACACCATCATGATCTGAAATCAGATTATCTTCCCTCCAGCCACCTTACCATGAAGAAACTACTGCAGGAAGCTACAATGTCTCGTTGTGATCAGCAGGCAAAGGTTTTGCAGCTTGCCTTGTAGTTTGCACTTAGATCTGGTGTTCACTGTTCTGTAAGAACTAAGTTTTTCTTCATCTTCAGATAAAATTCTATAAGCTGTTGCCCCAAGGTGATAATTGTGGGCAAAAATAAGAACAGAAATTAAGGGAAGGGACCATACTGCAGAGTTGCATTTCCTTTCTTCTGTAAATCACTGAACGGAGAAGCTAGCATAAACAACATATTTCTCCAAAACTTTTTCTAACAAGAATAGCTTTGCAATATTAATTTTCTCTTACTGGGAAGATTTTTAGAAGTTCAGAAACTGCGAGCTTGTCTTGAAACACTTAGATAGGTAATGACATTTTTATTGCCCAGTGGAAAACCTGTGATTCAAGAACTAAACTATATTGTAAAATACTCAGCAATACACTGAGTAGATTTCTCCTATGAAGTTTCCCATGAAGTGAGCTCTGGAAAGCTAAGGGGGAAAAAGAGTATATAGTAGTGATTAGACTCGAAAAGTAAATTAATGTTGTGTACAAGTAGAATAGGTACAGTGCAACATGTCTTCCTTACTGGAAACAGAAATGGAAGAATTGATGTAACGGTAATAGCTGAATAAGTCAGTAGTGGCTGAAGAGTCTGCATGTAAGTGACAACTGTTGAAAATGAGGAAAGGAAGTCTTCGTAATTTAGAACGGCTTTAAGAACATTAGGTGGCATTTGGGAACCACAAAACAACATGAGATTTCTGGAAAATAAAATCTCCGTTGACAATATACTAGGAGATATATACATCAGTGAAAATATAGAGATAAAGCAGAAAAGGTCTACAGAGAAATATGGAAGGGAATAAAATTCAGCAGGAAATATGGTAGTACTTTAAAACACATAATAGAAAAAAGGAACTTGGGAAACAGTTATATTGAAAATTAAGTAAGAGACAACGGAAATAGCTGTTGAAGCATATGGATATTTAAAAACAAGCAGTATGTGCTTGAGCTGCATATAAAGATTTTCATAGAAAAGGAAGATACTTTTGCTGCCTTCATGCTCTATTTTGGTCATGTGATAAATGGAAGTGATAATATTATTTTTTCACCAAAAAGTGCTGACAATCTTTGGAATGAGCAGTAAGAATCAGTTACTATACATGAGCAAAACCAGAGCAGTTTCTCTGGGGTGTAAGGAGATGAGATTAGGAAAAGGAAAATTCAAGTCCAAGCACATTTGATTGAATTGCTTACTAAACATATGGAACATATGGTATATTTTACTGAGAAAGATAAATCAATGCCAATGGATAAATGTTTCTCTTTGAACAAAACTTCATTATTCTGAAAGAATGCAAACCTTATTCTTCTTGAATCCAGACTGAATGATTAAATTCTGGAGCAAGAGACTTCCTAGTAGAAAGAGTACATTTTAGCCAGTTCTTTGATTTAAAAGAGCTGTCTCAAAGTTGTTTTTTTTTTTCTTCCAAGACTGGATTCTGTTAAAGTTGTGATGAATCACCCTTCTCTCAGTCCCCTACCTCCCCCAACATGTGCACTTCATCTCTCTATATCACACTCTTTCTCTAGTGCTTCCTTCTACTCCCTCCTTCTTTCCTTTCTTCCTTCCTCTCCCATTCCTTATTCTCTCCATCCAGACCCTCCCTGCCTGTTTCTCTTTCCATCTAATCCCTCTCCCTTGTACCTATTAATCTCTCTCCATGCCTTTTCTCTCTATATTCTTCTTCCTTCTGTAGCCTTTTCATATCTTTGTCCTTCTCCTGCGTGTTTTCAATGTTCTTCCCAAACCATCTTGTCAGACATCTCTATCTATGTTGTTAGAGTTCCTGAACAGTCTTTTTTTCCTTTTCTTCTGTACATCCTCCCACTTGTGGGATGAGAAAAGGTTGGGAGATAAGAATTCTGTGCACCATAATATGTGTATCATGTTTCCATACTGTAAACTGTTATTATTTCTTCTAACCTCTTTCCAAGTAAGGGGGAAATATTTCTTTTGTCAAGGACAACAGTTTAACTCAACAATTTTAGCTGTAATCCATGAGGAGAAAAATATTGATGGAAGGGGAAAAAAAAATATTTGTTGTGAAGAATTGCTAGAAGACATATTCTATAACTTTGATTTTGTAAAAATATATCCTAGATAAATTACCTGGTTAATATAATGGGAAATGACCTAAATCATGTGTTATAAGTTCAATGACTCCTGAAGTCAGCAACAACAGAACAATTCCTCATTGATTTAAAAAAAAAAAAAAGCTATGTGTGATCCCAGATTTAACATAAAATACTTGTTCCTGAAACTCTTGAATGAGAGGTGATAATCAGGCATCAGTCAATAAGAAGTATGTGTTTCCAAATAAAAATTCATGTCTGCCAAAAATGATAGCTCCTTGTAAGATGAAAATGACAAAATTAAGAAATGATTGGAGTGCTGCTAATGTAATATACCAAAAAAATTTTATTACAGCCACTTTGGACAGACTGAAACTATTCATGATTAAGCACAGTGACAATCCAAAACTGTGACACTCCAGCATAACAAATTATAATTTAAATTGCAGTCAGTCGTTACACTGAGGCTGCATTATGAGGCAAATAATTTTATACTTCAAGGAGATAACAAATACCTGAATTTAATTCCATTTTTGATATGAAAATTTGTCACTGGAGAAGAATCACATATCCTGAATAAGAGATGTTGCAAGGGACTTGAATCCTTGCTCAGAAACCTTCACACAGGGTGAACATAAATGACACAAAATTAGTTCTCATCTATTGTTCAGTGTATCAATGTAAAATCTTGGTTTATTTTGTATCTTTAATAATGATCTGGGGGAAAAGAAAAGCAAATAGCACAAAAAAGAGGTTTTGTAAGAGAGAGAAAAAAAAGAAAGACATAGTAAACCTGTGGGATCCAGAAATATTGAAGTATTGTTATTAATATTATATTTGGCAAAGAAAGCATAAATATTAATTATTGAGGAATGCAAAATAAATTAAGCAATTTTCAAATGGGAAATACAGAAATATGAAGAAACAATATTATTCCTAATGAAGTATAATTATTTCCTTGGCATAATCACCGCTACTACTAACTACTCCACAAAAGTAAATGAAGAAGGTATAGATAGAGTTGACAACTCTTTGAGAGTTGAATATGGCTCTGGTTTTGGCTGCTTAGCTAGTTGGTACCACTGCAGAAAGGCAAAGATCCTTCCTAATACAATGCTTGTGGCACTTGACTATGAGTCATATTCACAGTTTTGATTGACTCAGAGCAAAAATAATGTTAATTTTCTCAGGAGAAGTTTGAAGAAAAATCAAAAAGAATAATACTTGAAAGTATACTTATCTATTCATGAAGATAAATCACTTTTCAAACTTGCTGAAGTAAGAAAGCTACTGAATTTTTGTGATTAGCATCTCATGAGACTGAATCTCAGTAAAATGCTCTAGAGCATGTGTAAACTCAGCAAATTTTAAGATTTGCGGGTGTACAATGCTTCTTTTTCGGGGGGGGATGCTGAAATGTTGTAATGGTTTTGGCTAAGCCAGAGTTAAATTCCTTTATACAAGCTTGTATGGGGCTGTGATTTGGATTTGAGCTGAAAACAGTGTCGATAACACAGGAATGTTTCAGCAATTGGTAAGCAGTTCTTATACAGCCAAGGCCTCCTCAGCCTGCAGAGCTATGAAGTGATTCTGGGTGGGGATGTCCAGATGGGTGGGAATATCTGCTTTTGAGGGACTGCAGTAACCTGATCGTTACCTGAAAATTAAATACATGGAAGCTTGGATGCAAGTTTTTAACCATTCACATGAAGATGGGAAATTGTATTTCATGTCCTTGAGGACCACCGCAATTACCATGTTACAGAATACGCTATGATATTCAGTGATGGGGGTAACTCTTGGAATTGTTTCCATTTAAATAAGCTGATTCTTACCTAATCGAATTCCTCCTATCGTTTTTCTTTGTCTCACTGTGGAGCACATGTTCATGGGTACACCTGGTTTGGATCCTGTGCTTTGGATAATAAGTGGTAAAATGTTCAGATTGGCATGGTCGCTTCAGAATAGTTTAGCCATTTAGGGGAATTGGAAAGAAGAATAGGAGATTGAGGGCTTGACAATATAGTCACTTTCTGGGACTATATTTACAGTGTGAACATTCTCAAGTGTATGTATGAATACCTGTTTCACTTTCTAGGAAAATTTGTAAGTTTGTTTAAAATAAATGTAATGCAATAAATTAAATTGTAGCTTGTTTGAATTTTAGTTATAGACTACCTGGATGTGCTTTTTCTACATTTCTGGCATTTAGACTTTTCTAGTAAAATCACAGTGGCAATTCTATTCAGTTCAAAAAGCTACTTAAAAATTGAAATACTGTGCTGAAACAAATAGAAAATAATTTATTTGCTGCACTATTTATGCTAATTTTTTCTATAAGAAGCAGCTTTGAAAACACGTTTATGAGATCTGGGAGCTATACATAGCAATGATATATAAGAAGCTGTGGTGCAAATTGTTGAGTTTGCGCTCATCAATAAAGATAACCTAAAGTATTCTAATTTTGAACCTCTGACTTTTGGTCCATTTCTTTGATTTTTGTTTAACAAAAGTAACAACAAAAGTACAATTAACCTTATTTAGAAAATTAATGCATCAATTTATCAAGACAGAAGTTTCTTTTTAAAGTAATGCTGTTGATAATTCTTATAAATCTGCAGTAGATTAAGTCTGTAGTCAGATAAAATCCAAATTCTATTTGAATAGAAAAGTTTATAGTCTTTTGCTTGTGGCTGTGACTATGTTAAAAAGCAGGAGAGGAAATATTTTAGTTAGCAATGCCTTAACTTTTGCCAATATAAATATGAATTATGGACATGAACTTGAACGAAGCATATGATTTAATGAATTTAGGATTTGAAATAGATCATATAAGTTGATGGTGTTTCCTCAGAAATTTTTGTGCTACTTGTGTACCTGAAGTTATATCTCATAGAGGAGATTAGTTCAGCTTCAATTATGCAGTGACAGGCTCAGGTTCTGTTCTTTGTCATTCCTTGTTATTCTACTCTAGTTTGGTCTTTGAAATAAAGCAAACACTGTGATTGTCATAATTGACAGAACACTGCAATTAAATGTTAGCAACCCTTTCAAAATTTCTTAATTGTGGCCAAGCTGAAAGGCTGAACATTTTGTGTTTTCTGAAAGGCTTTCAATTCACCAAATCAAATTGTTTTAAAACAGCAAATGAGGGAGAGGTTTTTTGGTAGCAAGGCTTGATTTCAGTACTTTGAAATGATGTGTTAGATGTTATTTTCCAACTGTATTTCTGAGACACACATAGTCTTTCTTCCCTTGATGATTCTTTGATCTGTTTATGAGGTACTGAATGGTCAAGTTCAAAAGAGTGACTTCTTGGAACTGAGTGTTAAGCAAGGAAGACAGACAAAATATTGATTCCCGTGGAACAGAAATCAATAGGATTAGAAAAATCAATAGAGGTAGAAAAAGAGATCAAATTTGTCTTTTCTCTATTACAGAATCCACTGATTCATGCTCTGCTGTAGTCTGAGTTTTAGAAATGGAACTGGTTTTATCCACACCACACTGCATCCAAACTTACTTTACAGCCCTGTGGCAACAAATCACTTAAAAGTGTACAAACAGTCTCTCAGGACTCAGTTGAAAAGATTATTTAAAAAATTGTGTGTGTTTATATACATAAATATATAATTGCAATGGATCCTTACAGAAATTTTTAATTTTTATCTAGGTCTAGTTTTAAAATATCTTTACCTTGCATTATAGATATTGTTTATATTTGAAATGATTTTAAATTCCCATCTAAAACCAAAATAAGACATATTTGTGGGGTTTTTTTTAGACAATGAAGTAATATAAACATTCTGATTTCTAAAATGAATAGTTGTATTTACTGCTTGACAATTTTAATTGTATAGCTATGAAAATGCTGATAAATTACAGATAAGTCTCATTACCTACTGATTCTTACAGAAGTCTGTCCTTGACCTGAACCTTAAAGCATAACCTTGGATGGTCTTACTTAGATAAAAATCCCATGGACTTTATTTCAAAGTATAAAATGTCAAAACACTCATGTGTTGAAGATTTATCTGTAAATGCATTAAGTTATTGCACTTAACCTGTTCCTGTCTTCTCTATTACTTTTTCCCAAACACATATTTTGTCCTGCTGTTCTCTCTGATCACAGAAAAGGGTAAATCCTTTTGTAGAGACAATGCTCTCTACTCTGCAAATGAATTTTTGCCTGTTAAGTTATCTTCAGATATGGTTTATCTTGAGAAATGGAAAATTAAGTATTAAACTTAGCTTTAGATATTTTTTATGTAATTTTTACACTTTATGTCACTCTTCACAAAACATGATTTGAGGTCCTGGTAATCATATTTTAAATAAGCAGACTTTATATGTAATGACAGAGAAAAATGGAAAAAAATATATTAACTATTGGCAATCAAATCTTTTTCCCTGTAGCAGTCTGTTTTTCCTTGTAGTGTTCTTTTCTAGATGCCGAAATGTAATTAATGGGCAATTTACCCAGTAATTTACTATTTTATAGGTTGGAACTTGGGATCCGTTGAGCGGCCTTAACATGACAGAGAATCAGAAAGGAAAACCAGCAAACATCACAGATTCCCTGTCCAATCGCTCTTTAATTGTCACTACCATCTTGGTAAGCAATTATATCTGCTTTTCCAGAAACATAGTTGTGGAGAAAAACTGATAGAATGCGATACACTAATTGCAATAGTAATGAATAATCTGCAATGTGCATTACCGTTACTTAGAATTTACGGTGTCATGAATGAACTCCAGTTGTTAAGCTACTCATGGATGTTTACTCTTACCTTAATCGTAAGCAAGTTATCCCAATTTTAGACTTATGTTGATTGATCAGTAATTTAACTTTTCTTAGTGATGACTAAAATTTTTTCTTTCTAAAAAGCTGCTTTCTCCAGCACCATACAAGAGGACAAGAGATATTTGTTTAAAAAAATGTTTTGTCTGTTAGCCTGATGATTTCAGCCAGCAAAAATGGATTGCTTTTGTTTGCTATTCTAACACCTCAAAGGAAAGTACAAAGTATTTAATATTCATTTAGCATTGTTATTACTGAATTATAGAGATGAAATTTTTGGTCATACAGATATTTAATTGATCTGTCTTTTGAAGATCAATTTGAAGAAGAAACAATTTGAGAAACGTCTTTTTATTTTCATTGTTGGCAAATTCACAGCAGTGAATGAAGTATTTTTACTTATAATTAAATACATTTACTTATGTAAAAATAAGTGTTCATTTATTTCCTCACAGTAATTTTGAAATAGTAATTTTAATTTCAATACAAATGAAAAACTTTCCAGAATTTTGTCTGCTGTGTTTGTCTGCCGCCACCATTATCATGAATTTGCACGTCAAAACAGAATCCACTTCCCAGCAGTTGTATACTTTATTAAGAAGCTTTATATTTTGACATTTCAAGCTAGAATTAATTTTTACAGGCATACAGACACAAATGTCACTGTGCTTTTAACCTTTTATGTAACATAAGTCATATGATTTCATCCAGTGGGTAACTTTTCATTGCCCGTAAGGTCTGTTTACAAATGATAGAAAATCTTCTAAAATCCTTTGTTTCATTTGTTCTACTAATGGAAAAATACATACCAGATATATAAATTGGTACACGAATGACTCACTTTCAGATGTAAGTTCTTGTTATGCTAATACCAGCACAGTTTTGCCACAACTTTCTCTTGTACCATGAATTGTAGTAATGGTACACTATAGTTATAATTTAGTTTATAAATTTTCTAATGTCCTTTTCCTTTTTTATTAATGAAATGTAAATGATTGTCTTATAGTCTCATATAGTAAAAGCATATCTTCTAGAATATTAATCTGTCAATTTTCTTCCCACTGACTTTCACAAGTTTCCTATATGTAAAACCACTGCCTTATCAAGTAAATTTTCTTAATAATTCCAGTTGACCTCCCATGCTCTCTATCCTGTTGTTGCTTTCTACCCAGATATCCTACCTAGGATTTTTCTTGATGCTTTTCACTGATATCTGACTTTAATTCATGTGATTCTAATTGCTGCTAGAATCACTGCTTTACAGAATATGGTCTTGTCTCTGTGAGTGACTTTTTCCCTTCATTACTCAGTGATGCACCAGCCTTTGTATCTGTACTCTTCCACAGCCATCATTGTATGCTTGATTCCAGATCAGTGATAACAATACTGGGACAAGGATCAATCCCTGCAAGATTACATAAGAAACACTCAATAACTTAGGGTGTTTCAAGTTTGTGTTTTAACATCTGTTTGTCGATGAGGTTTGAGTTAATATACTCTAAGTATCATACTGCTTTTATATAGTGATACTAGCATGATTTTGATGGAAATAATTAGCTCAAGAAATGGTAAGTTGCACAACTGTAAAGAGCAGTGCTGCCAATGAGCATAGATTTTAATTTGGCAAAGCTCACAAAAGAAGACTTCTGAGATTTAAGAGAAAAGCTGCTTTTTGTAATCAAGGATACCCTTTCTCTTAACAGTTAGCTTTGGTTAGTGGTCTTTTATATGTACTCATCCTTTTTGCAGGTATCTAAATAATGCAGTAAATAAAAGAAATATGAAGACTTTAAATTGGGGTTACAAGTTGCTCACTTGTAGCTGCTTTTTTTACTTCCGTCATTGTTTAGTAAAAGTTTTGTTAATTGCAGTTAGTCTTTTCGGCTATGAAGAGTGGTACTCAGAAGAAGTGATACAAATTGTAAGAGCTATACTCAGAGTAATAAAAAGGACCCAAACCATTTTTGGTGCAGAAACACATGTGATAGATTACTTTGGTACTTCTATCTTTTTTGTGCTTAAAAAATATATTTATGTTGGACAGAAAGCGTATTACTGAATATTCATTTTATAGCAATGCAAGGGAACAGTATAAAATGCTAAAGCCCCTGGAAACATACCTTCTTCATCATCAGCTTCACTTTCTCTGCTTTTTTGAGTCTGCAAAATCTTGCTTAAAAAAAGGAAAGTCAGTTCTACATTTAAGCTGTTCATATGTTTTTTTCTATTCTGGTTATTTCACTTTAAGAATTCTCTACAATAGCCTATAGTATGCTGCCAGCTGTGGAGCCTTAATCATTTTTCTCTGTAGTTTGCTTTAATGCTCACTTTTCATTTAAATATCCCAGTCTTTCTTTTATTTTAAATTCTGTTTCTGAAATTTGGAGCAATATCTTTATCCTCCTATACTTTGCAGTCATTAAGATCTTTACAGCTGTGACTAAGCGTACCCTGCATTTTCAGTGGTGGCTGAGTCTCGAGAAGAAGAAAATAGATTGATGGGAAAAATAATAAAAAGTAAACTGTGAATCATAAATTCATCTACTGCAAGTAAGGACTGAACTCTGTGGTCCTTTTTGTCTTGAATTCTTCATAATGCATTTTACAGGTAGCTAGCTGAAAGGTTATTCCTCGGTTTCTCAACAATTCAGTGGTCTATTCTGGAAAGTGGCAGGGGTTCCCAGGACTTTATCCTGTCTCAGAAATCTACCTACATGTAGTTTTTGTGAAGAAACATGTTTGGTTTCCAAGTTCTGGTCTCAGAGCAGCCCCAAACACCAGCTGAACACGTCCACTGGAGAGATAGTCAGGTTTTTTTAGGGGATGGAGGGAAACATTTGAAAAATAATAATAATAAGTATGCTGTTTTTATCTTTCATAACCATAGCTTTGGATATATCAATATTTTTGATACTATTGCTTTCTTTTATTTTAAAACCATCTGCATTGAAACTTCAGAATTTCTTTTTCATTTAAAAGTCTGCTTCCTGAATATTCTACATTTTAGAAAAACCAAACCAAACAAAAACCCTACAGAAAACAAATTTTCAACTTCAGTAATAAGGATTTCTTACTATTTGATTTTCCTAAATTGACTCCTTCCAGAACTCTGATACATTTATTTTCTTTAGACTTTAGATGTAGGTATCTAAATATTTTTGTTGTATATATTCTACTTCCAATTTGAAAGATTTTTAACTTTGGAATTCAATTTCCATGTTTATAAAGGTATGTGCACGGTGCTCAGTTTTTTTATGCTAATTGCATACCAGCCTGTATATATTATCATACTGGTTCATTTGCCCTGTTCTGCTGAAATAAATGCTTGTTTCCTTTCTTGTGTAGCTTTTATGTACTTTTCTGTATCTGCTTACATCAAAGCTCAGAAAAGCTCACAGTTGTCAAGTTTAATTTATCCAAGAAATGTGTGAAAGTTATGAAAGGTGTGTGATGTTCTCAATTTAGTAGTTTTTTGTGACTTCACATCTGAAAAGTGAAATTACATTTTTTATTGTACTTCCCTAAAAAAATGCTTCGAAATAGGAATAAAATTAGAAGGAATTAGAAGGAATAATTGTAATGAATTTAAAAAAAAAATATTTAGTTCAAAGTATAGTACTCCCACAGTGTATTTTATTTACAAATATTGCTTTATCAATTGGGTAGTGCATAATTTCTCTCCCATTTCTTTTGGATACCTAAGCATGAGTTTTCAATGGACAAATTTTAAACTAATGTATATTAAAAGAATATTAAAATTAAAAGAAAAAAAATGGCCTGTTGTCTTTATAAAGATGGGTCAGCCATCAATTGTTTTGATTGATAGTAGCTAGTGGATTGCTTCACCTCTTCCACTAGAGTTTTGGCAGCCTGCCGTGGAAGCCTACCGTGTGTTCCTTATATCTGATACAAATGTTAAGAAGATACGGCAGTCTTTTAACACTCCAGGATCCTACTTTCCGGTGAAAAGAAACAAATAATTAAAAATTTCTGTTCTAACAGTGGCAAATTTTCAATATGGTTTTCCTCTTTTCATCATTAGGGCTTCCACTTTCTTTTTGTTGATTTTTTATTTTTTACTTTGTTTTCCTTTTTTGCAATACTGATGGTAATAAATTCTAGATGCTTTAAAAAATATGTTAGCCAATGTTGAAATTATTAAGGAAAAATCAATACATTTGATTAATATTAATAAAAAATAAAAGAACTTGAAGTTTAAAACTTGTTATTTCTAGTAATGTCTTTGTAGTTGAAATACAATATAACTATTAACAGGAATAATTCAAGTAAGTATGTATTGTCCAAATCTGAAAACAAAAAGATAAAGTTTAGAATACTGTTTTTTAGAATGTGTACTCTCATTCAAGCGTTAGCTGTACATTTTTAAAACTAAAACCAGTTTGTAAATTTGCGATATTAATTACTTTTCAAAGATTTATCTTCTATTTGCAGATATAGTTTTTAATCTACCTGTGATTCCACTGTTCCTTGTGACCATATCTTTATTTGCAGTAGTTTTAGCTGAGTTCATTTTGCAGTACATTTTCTCAGAAAAACAACTTTTTGCATTTATTAGTTTATGCGCATTCTCACTTTTAGTGCTTGTGTGGCTTGGGCTCATGCTCTTCTGTATCCATCTTCACTGAAAATATTTTAGTCTTATGAGACATTAAATGATGACTTTGATCTTAAAATTTTGTGAAAAGCTGACCTTTTGTTATTTTAGAGCAGCAATGTTTTCTGGAAACGTTTTCTCTTCCCAAGGTTTCATTCAGGAGTCTATAGTCAGTGTTTACTCAGTGACTTTTTGTTTCAAGCTACTCAGGTCATTCCTAGCAATAGTAAAAGTGCTAATGGGAAGGTGTTTCCTTGTTTTCCTGGGGAGATGTGTCCAGTTGAAAGACTTAATTTCAACTGAAAGTGTTTAGAAGATTTCAAAGAATACTCTTTTTGTGGTGTGGTCTAGTAATTTTCAAGGGTCACGCTCTCAGGAACGGAAGGAAAACAATTAATTGTGAACAATGTTAAAATAGGTATAAACCAGCTGCCAATCCACAAATAGCTCAGTTTAAAAACTCTGTCTACGTAATCAATGATAATTGTCGTAGCGAAAGATTTTGGTAGAAGTGATAATCTACCAAGCAGCAAAGGTGATTGTACATTTAATGCGTAGACACTTTCCTGAGAGTGTGTTTAGCAACCAGTTTGACAATAGCCCATTCTATAAATTTAAGGTTTGAACAAATAAAGCATGTAGTACCCTTTGCATGCACTTGTACAGAATACATTAATGCCATGTTCAGTATTTAGAATGTGAATTACTCGAGCAAAAAGCAAGCTAGAGAAAATTTAGGGATTAATAAGAGCTATTACAGATGATGCTTCCAACACCAACCCTGCTCAAGTTAAGTAAGAAATTGCTTTACATAGCAAATAAAAGGTCTGAAGAGAAAAAACAAATGTTTTGTACAGTAGAAGGCTATAAGAAAAAGCAGCAAGTACCAGTAAGAAATTACTTAATGTAGGATTGAAAAAGCATTAAGAGAGTATTAATAATTTATTGATCAGTCTTCTCAGCGAAAGCTGAAAATCATTAAATAGTAGTACAGATACTATTGTAGCCCTTATCCAAGCTGGCCAGAGTAAAGAATATAAATGAGTGTGGAGTTGGAGCTAAGAATTCCAGAAAGGGTTGCAATATTTTTATATTTTTTTGGTAACAAAGTATAGAAAAGCATCAGCAGAACAGATAAAATGTTTGACTGTTACTGTAACGATCTGATAGAAAAATATGTAGGTATGTGTCAATTATCTGGATTGATCAATGAATAAAATCCTGCTGTGCTTGTTAAATAAAGGAGAATTAAAAGCATGAATTGACAATTACACTTCCTCCATGATATTGCACGTATTTAAATTCTCTCCCAGATAACTCAAGTTTGCTTGGAATGGGAGACAGAGCCAAAAATGTTGGCAAGAATCTTGCCAAGATTCTAGAGGCTGGGGGATGTGTAAGACTGTAAATATCTGAACAACTCTGGGAGCAAATATCTAGGACCTCTGCACATGAGCATTCTAGGGTACATTGGAATCCCTTCATGCCTACAGAACAGGCCTTGACACTGTCTAAGCACTGCTCAGCAGTAATGAAAATATCCCTGTGTTATAACACTGATTTGAGCACAAATCCAAACCGTACTAGTCAATGTGTAGAAAATTGCTGCGACCCCGGACAAAACAAGCACACTGTGTTTTATCTTGACATAGCTTCTGCTTGGCCTGTGGTGTCTTGTCTTTAGGGAATTCTCACTTCACCTGAAAAAACTGTTTTCCTTACAGCTGTTTTCTTTGAGATATTTCATACCAATTTCCCAAGTTTATTAACAACTATTTTCACACATAGTTTTTGCTCTGATAACATCTCTGCTTCTCAAGAATTATTCAGTGATTGTTGTCACTTAAATTGCTTTCAACTTTCATGTTTTCTGCTAGGTCTTTGTTCTTGTCAGTACTACATCTAGAAGAGCTCTTCTGGTGTCATTTGCTTGTCTGTTGTTCGAGAAATTTCTGCCAGAACATTCTAGTAATTTGGTTGGACAATTTTTTTCATGTATGCTCCTTGTTAATTGTATGAAGATCAGTTACATGCTTCTTAAAAATATGGCTGTAATTTTACCTATTTCAATAGAAGTATATAACAGTTCTTTCAAGAACAAGATTTTCCCCTGCATTCTCCTTTTTGTTTCTTTGGGTAAAATCTTATGTACTAAAGTTCCAGTTTTATGTGGATATAACATTTAAATCTCATGGGAAACCTCAAGGCAGAAGATTACATCAGGAATGTTGACTTATTAAAGCTGTCAGATGCCTGTGGAATGAGATGCCTTTAACCCCACTGAGTGCTGATGTGGAGATCTAGGACTGTAAGAATTTTCTTAAGTTGTCCTGGAGAGTTTATCTGATTATTCACTGACTCTTGCATTTGGTGCAGTGATTTGATCTATTACAATTTGTCTTACCTTACTTGGTTCTTTTTTTTTAAATTATAAAAAATGAAAAAAGTCTCTCCTAAAGAGAGACCAAGGTGCATATTTAACTTTAAAAACACAACTTGAATATTGGTTTTATGTTGTAGTGGAAAAACTACTATTTGTGTTTTGTATTTTTCCCTTTAGCTTTCTATTTGAGAAAGGCTATCCTATATTGAGAAACAGGTTTAAAAATACTATGTTTTGCTTAATGTTAATTTTCTTCCTATAATTATGATTATTCTGCCAATCGTTTTAATTTGTTTGCTGTCTGTTCACACACCACTTAATGAAAAAAAAATTACATTTTAATTTGATTTAAACATAAGAAGATAAATGCTTAAAGAAATTTATTCAGTTTTCTTGGAATGTCTATCATAGAATTTACTTTTTGAATGAAGTTTTTTCAGGGTTTGCTGCAGTGTTGTATAGCAGCCTATAACTCGAGGCAATAGAGAAACAGGTACTTTCACTGACTTTTCCTCCCACTGTGGGTATTTTGCACTTTATCTAACAAAGCATTGAGAAAGCAGTTTAAATACTTGTATAAATAAAAGTGTAAAATCCAATACTTAAAATATTTGATTGATGTTTGGGGTTTTAATTAAATTTTTTTCAGTTGCCAAAGCACACTGTTTCAGCATTTTAAAAGGCTTGCATTGCCCATCCAAGCAATACATTTGATATTACTGTATAATGCAATTAGTTAAGGAGCGCATTTATATGTAGTGTTTATATGCACACCTTGAAGATGTCTACAGTGTTTTGAGTGTAATTTTTTCAAAAAAATGAAGAAAAGAATCTTTGAAAATATATGAAGGCTTTAGACTCACATTACCAAAGCTAAAAGGATTCTACTTTGCACATTATTTCTTAGTACAGGGAATGGTGTCATGACTGTATGCATATGTATGCACATGGCTGTCTACTACTTAAGGCTAAAATGAGAAGAAAGGTGTAGGGGCACTCATTATGCTCTCTGTCTTTTTAATTCTTGCAGGAAGAGCCATATGTCATGTTCAAGAAATCTGACAAGCCCTTGTATGGAAATGATCGCTTTGAAGGTTATTGCATTGACCTCCTCAGGGAGCTGTCTACTATCCTTGGATTTTCCTATGAGATTAGACTGGTTGAAGATGGAAAATATGGAGCCCAAGAAGACGCCAGTGGACAGTGGAATGGAATGGTTCGTGAGCTAATTGATCACGTAAGTTCACTTTTACAAGCTTTTAACTATGCATTTAGGTTTCAAATCTTTCTATACATATTGTAAAGCTTTTATGATAACACCGTTTGAATGCTACTGTTTTCAAAATGCAGATGTTTTAAGAACTAATGCAAGTAGATTGTTATCCATTATTTCTTTAGTGTAGAATTTGCAAAATAAAGCATCTTTGCTTTGCCCATAGGCAGTGTTTGTTTTGGTTTAGCTCTTCCGTAGGATGTGTCTAAGTCAAAATATGAAATAAATAGTACTCAGAATTTATTTCTGAGAACAAATGTATGGGGTTTTATAACAAAATATATATCTTCGCTACAGCAATACAAGTCAGGTCTCCTCTTCTTATAGTGGATCGGAGATTTCGTCTTAGAGAAATTTGTGTGTGTGTAGTGTAAATACGCACATTATTCGATATTCATCTTTCTTGAAATTTTAACAATAAAGTGCAAGAAGTTAGACAAAAATGTCAACATATATTGATGGAACAGAGTAATGTCAAACCAGATACTATTACAATTGACTGTAAGCGATTAAGCGAGGCATTACTTCAGGTTCTTCAAAATGTGCTTTTTCAGTCGGTCATGCCAGTTGAATTCAGTGTCTTAGAAATATTTTTGTAAATTTAAAAATTATATCATTGTTCCTTTTTGCATTTATTTGGGTGAATTGCTTGATAGCATTTTCTCTATTGACATATGGTCAAAGATTGAGATGGAACATATTCTGCACATCACTGTCATTTAAAATAGATAGAAGACTGTAGTTAATTCAAGTGGAACCTCTTAATGATGGCAAAACCTGCATGAATAGCTTGAAAAAATATTTAATTATTTTGTTTCCCTTTGCTTTAAGATTTCAGCAGATGGGCAAAACATGTGCTAATCAAAATATTCGTATTTACTGGGAGGGATGCTCTTCATGCTTTTCTAGTAAATGATAATCTGGTATTGGTGTTGCAACAGATGTTGATTATGCCTAGCTTCACCCTTTTGAGAAGAATGCGTGGGAGTATTATAGCTATATTATCTTTAAGTGTGTGTATGTATTATACCTAGTACACACTCACAGATAGCAAACATATTTAGTTGGACTCTGTCCATATCTATAAATGTGCATTTTTACACATGAGTAAGTGTGTAGGCCTGTTCAACTATTAGATTTGATGCTTGTTAGGTAATATCATCATCTGGAACTAATTTTCCATGATTGAGGTAGATATTGTGGAAGTATTTATTCAGAAGCAAAAAATAAATCACATTTTTATGTGCCTTTTATCATTCAGCCTTAAAGCATCCTTAAGAAAGCACTAGTATGGCCTCCTAAGCTTTACACCAAGATAATCTTGAAATAAAATGCGTTTGAACAAGTTGCAGCAGTAAAGTGTGTATAATGGTAACTTTCCCCATCCTTTCCTCTTGATAACACAGAATGAAACATGTATTCCTTTTTCCCATAAATAATATACTAACTAAACATAGATTAAAATTTATTTTGCCTATTGAAATGACTTTTACTTAGGAGTCAAAAAACTTTAGAGACTGTATTAGTACATATTGAAGATACAGTCCAGCTTCCTAATCTGGACCGTAACTTAACTATGGTTACTATGCTGTAGTATATATGCTTTCAAGGGTAAAGTGTAGCATGCATAATCCAAGAATAAATAAAATGCATAATTTTGGTATATTATATGTATGGAAAGGAAAATGCACCATTTGTCTAAAGATGAAAAGTACCAAATAAAATCTAAGATTTAAATAAACTGTTTAGATTGATACTTAGTCGCTTTGCATAATTGCTGGGACTCAAAAGTCTAAGTGAAATAAGGATAATGCTGTCTGAGTTGAGCTCAGCATATCATATCAGTCTCAGGAATTAAATTTTATGACATGAGCAGAGACTGAAGTGTTGACATCAGGCTTTGTTTATTTTCAATCTCCTTTTCCATAGTTTGCTCATGTTTCTTCTTTCTTTGACTATTTTACTCAGAGTTCACATTGGCATTCTGATATTGGCCTCCAAGCAATAAGTAGCTTGTTTTTGATTTTGTAGTAAGTACTGACAGTGAAAATTAGTACAATGATTCTTTCCCATTGACAACTGATGATGAATTCTTGTTGAGAAAAAGACGCTGGTCTCTAGAGTTGCAAATGTAAGACAAGTATTAACTAGGACAGCAAATACAGATGAATGAATATTTCTCTATGAATAAATTTGAAATTTCTCCAGTTAATCTCTCTGATTTCTTTGCCACAATTTTTTATATAGAGTTTTACCCTCTTCTTGTTAGTTCAAGATATGAGTGTTACATATTTGAAGGAGGAGGAGCTAAGTTCCAGGTATCTGCATTCTTTATGGATGAATTCTTCATTAAAAAAAGTATTCTTTCTACTGACTTTCTGCCTTTTCTTCAAGAACTTTACGAAAGGATGGATTTATTGAATAGGTTTTGAACTGAATCATAAATTCTGGAGAATTTCAGGTTGTTCTTTAGCACTAAAAGTTGTCACGTTGCTGTATTATATTGCATGAGATGTATAGTTTTGAGCATGTAAATTATGTTCCAATATAGCTAGAACAGACAGATAGACTGAAAATACATAATTTTATTTTTATAAAATTAGACATGCTACTTTAGAGACCCAAAATTACTTTAAAAAATTCTTATATTTTGGGTTCCAAAACAGGAAAAAATTACTGTTTTATACTTTGACAGAGCTATAAATGAAAAATCCACTGGGAAATAATTTGTTATTATATACACATGATTAAAAATAACTTTTTGGGGGGGGCTCTCTGAATGATACTTACACAGCACAAAGCTTATGCATTATAAATAGACTTCAAGGCTTGCAGATCTTTTATGATTCATAAATAATTACAGAAAAGGTCCAATTTTTAGATCATGATTGCTCTTTTATTATATGTGAGGATTAAATCATAACTTTTCTTTACCTCTTAGAAGAGCAGGATTTTCAGCTTGGAGGAATTTTACACAGTTGAACCATTGGAAAGAACTACTTAATTTGAGTTAAGTTTAGACATAACATCGTTTTTTACTTCAGTATATTTTGAATTTTTCAAAATCAATATCAATTTTTCAAAATAAATACTTACATATCAAATACTTATATTTGTAAAAATAATAGTAGTGGCTTTTTATTATTTTAATAACAGAATAGATGTTTATATAATCAGGTTAAATATTTTAAGTGACTTTTCCTCCAATAACCTGTGGTTTCTTTATTTTATTTTAAATTAAGGTCGTTATGATCTTGAACACCTATAGCCAAATCCTTTATATTATTGTGTAGAAGTGAAAAAAGCCCTTCAAATAAACCACTATGTAGATTTTTGGTTGCTTCCATTTTGAGCCAGTGAAGGAATTTTACTTTCTTCCACCTTTTTCTTTTCTCTTCCTTCCATTTCAAATGTCATTTCATCACGTTGTTTGGACTCTACATCTTTCCTTCATACTTACAGGAAATCCTACCATGTGCAGACTCATAAGGAAAGGCTACGGAACACCTCTTGCCTCTTTCTACTTGTAACTTTCATGCAAAAGGTCTGACAGTTGAGATTTTCAATGCAATGCCAGATAGTTTAGCCATGGCTCTTTCACTAGTTAAAATCTCAGAAGACTTGACAGAAACAGGCAGTTAGAGAATCTTTAGGGAGGAAAGAGAGAAAGATCTAGCAGTGTTTCTCTTTTCATCATCATTAAATGGGCTCAGCAATAAAATCTGTGCATTATCAGTGCTCTTTAAAGCACCAAAACAGCGTGTCTGCTTCATGGCTTCCTCATCTTATTAGAACTAGAATCTGCAACTGCATGTCAGGTGTCATATGATGAAAATTTCACTCATGATAGATGTTTTCTATATATAATAATTTTTTTCTCTGATACTTTGGGAAAGTGATGCTTTGAGGGGTAATATGCCATAAACAACATAGTGTTTTGGCAAGTCTGCAGTTCAGCTATTGTTGTTGCTTGAACCAGCAACTCTAGTGAATACAGAGAGATGGTAAGCTGAATGACTACTGATTTCCGCTAACCCAGTTTTAATGTTGTTTTTCTAGGATCTTGATATCTATTTTGTTTATGCTTACCCTCTTAAAAAAAAAAAAGACACAATTCACTTTTTCCTGTACGCTCTGTAAAATAAAATAAAATCATGTATAATAAAATAAATGTTGTTGTTTTATTTTAGTTTTATTTTCCTTATCTGTTTGTATTTTTGGCTGTTTTATGTTTTGTTCATAATTTATTTCTTTCCCCGTTTTTCTGTTTAGCTATTTGAAAGCCATGTCTTTTGAGTGCATTTTATTGTTGGTATTCATTTATTTGCCTTGCAGATTATGCATTACCAATCTATGAGGAAGCTCTCTTCTCCGAATTTCCAGTAGTCATTATTAGTTACATTTATTAAGCTATGTTGGAACTCCAGCACAACCATCTCTTTAAATACAGCTACTAATTTGCATTATTTAATGTTTAAAAATAGTATTCCAACTCCTTCCAGTTATTCTGTGTCACGATATAGCGTCCACAATTCTTTAACTGTTCTGTGCCTGTAATATACCTTTCATGTCTGTTTTTACTGTTTCAAATATTCATAATGGTTTCCAGTTTTTATTGTTTGCATGTTTTCTTTCCTCGTTAAAGTAGCATTTAATTTCTGTGTGAAACATGTCCTGGGGTCATAGCATAATTTCTTATAATAATTTGTAATATGCCAGAAAATTTCACTTGTCCTTTTTGTGCTTTTCAGTCTAATTGCTGATTCATTAATCCACAACTTCAAGTGCTCTGACCTTTTATTTCCAAAGAAATTTGTCCCAAGCTGAATAAGCATCAGTGTGTCCCTGACAAGCAACTAACCATATTTCTTCTGTTGCTTGGGATCCTGTTTTTCACTTAAAGCAAACTGTATAAATTCATAGACTCACAGAACTGCTCTTCAAATATTTTTCATGTCTGAATTTATCAGTGTAGTTCACTCAAATATGCCATACTATGCACCTTTTGTTTCTTTTTTTAAATTTGTTTGTTTAAAAGTAAAAGATCAAAGAGATGGTCTTCTACACGACAATAGAATTTCATTTCAAACCAACAGCTAAACATTCATCTCTATGCTCACAAGAAGACAGTTTTCGTGGCTACTTTGTCACTCTCTAATAAAGGCTATGTATGATATTCCATGGAAAAATGTGCAAACAGATCCTAGCTCAGCAAAAGTTATGCGGAAAGTAAACTTCAAGTAGAGATACATAAATCCACAAAAAATGCCAGGGAAATGAAAAAAAAAAAAGTCAGTAATTTAATACGCCAAAGAAATCCTAAGACAGAAGTTTAGGCCAAGTTTGTAAAGCATATGTAATAATTCAGTGAGGAACATATATATGCATATGCAAATTACCTATTAAATTGTTACTGATTTCAAGAACAGGGGAGATGAAGATGCAGTTTCCAATATGACAACTGTTTTAAGTGAACAATTTATTTTCCAAAGAACAAGGAACTTCCAGACAGTCTGCATTTAGTAAAGCAAGGCCCAGCAACATTTCTAATATTACAGTAGGGCATAGAGAGTAATAAAGTATACAATTTTTCTAAAGGGTTGTAAATGTTAATTCGTGATTTTTTGCACTAATCATGTCCTATGTTTCCCAAAGAAACTGGGTGAAAAATTTTAACTGCATTCTCAATGATTTGATACTAAAAGTGGCAGGAGACTTTGACAGTAAGAGAACTTGTAAGTTCTCTGAGATGTGTAGATTTTTTTTCTGGAGATTGGTATTCAAGGGGTAGTTTGTTTGAAATTTCTTGACACTAAGATTAAAGGAATATAGCTCTCTTGTTTGTTTAGCTACAAGTGCCTATGTATTGTTCTTTTACAATTAGGGTATTATGCACATCCCTGGCACTTGGGTTTATAAAATGATTCATTTTCAGTTACGGAGAAAAACTGTGCAGTGAATGATTGGAATTAATTTTCACTGAACTGCCAACAAACTGCATCATAGCCCACCAAGGCAATGGCATGAAGGTTTTCAAATGAGACTCTGAACAATAATGCTTTAGCTCAAGCATCATCTATGCTTACAGTAATGATTAGGAACTGATTGGATCCAGGATTAGGGCTGTATTCATAAAAGTATTACGTTTTTCATATCCTCATACCTTTATCTGATCTTTTACTTTTGTTGCTATAATGATAATAAAGAATGGTAGAAAATAACATGGGGATTTTCGTTTCTATGTATACATCTGCTGAAGTGAAATACATGAGAAAAAGAATTCTCTAATAGTAGAGTTAATTTCCACTGGGGCTTGTCCCTTTTATTAGGGATTGATTATCAATAGTGCTGCAATTTGTGTTTTACTCATCTCCAAAGAGTTTCTTTGGAGAAGAAAAATATATCTTAAAGTGAGAAGGAGGATAGGGAGGAGGGCCTGTGGAAACCTTGAATATGTCAATTTTTGTGGAAACACCATTTTGGTGAAAGAGTTTCAGGATGTGCTGGTGGGAGATGTGTCTCTGGGAATGATGACCAAAACATGTCATCCATAATGTGTGGGGATCTGGAAGGTATCAATTCTGAACTGTTATTCTCAGGGCATCAAAAATAATTCAGTTTAAGAAAATTATACAAATGTCAAATAGAGTTAAAAAAAGACAGTGGATGCAGCCTTATATAAGTCCAAAACACATGAAATGAACTGATTTTGTGTGTTTTAGGAAGAAAATCATGTTACTTGGTCAACATATGTTGAAATTGATCTGTGCAGTCAATTTTTATTTTGCTATTTCCTGACCTCTGAGAGCCCATATATGAGGGCCAGTAATGTGTGGTAACTTCCAAAGATAAGTAACTTTTCTTCCTGAGAAAGTATGTTGGTGTGAAACAAATATATATACACACATACATATGCATGTCAATGATTGAGTATAGGTTCTTGTTAAGAATATATGTATATTTTTATGTGAACCTGTGGGGCAGGGTACTCATAAAGTGCCAGCAGAAATTGTGAAACAGTATACATACATATTAGAGTTTTTTAATTCAGGATATTGGATAAAAAAATGACATACTGAGACCATTTTTTATATACAAACCCCATGTATTGTAACATAAATGGTTAAAAGTTTCCTTTTAAGGTTATAAAGTCAAGTTTCAAAAAGTGAAAAGTAATAAACTTGAAGGAGTATTTTTCACTTCTTTCTCTGCTTTAGAAATAAAATAATGTACTATTGAAAGTAAAAAATTCATTTTTAGTATGGAAAATAGACTGTTACTAGAAAACCATTTGTATCTCACTGGATTTTCTTTGTTATTGTAAAGAATACTACACTTATTCTAAAATAAGTGTCTTGGCAAAAATGTATCAAAAGTCATTCTTGAAATTCATGGCAATTGGTTTTCTTTCTTATTAGTGTTTAAACTTAGTTTTTCTGGATAGGAAGTTAATTGAGCTATTTCAAATACCATGTGCAGCATTCAGCCCTGTCACTTCCATGTCTTATGGTCTTCAAGTTAGGTTGAAAATGATCCTTCTGGCCCTCAAAAGGTCTACTGAAATATTGTAATATTTCATAATTCCAAAATGTAAGAGCCAAAAACTAGGGTAAGATCTATGCTTATATTATTGCTTCAGTGTAATAAGAAAGAAAGACAGTTCAGTTAGGAAAAGCCACCACAGAAACACAACATCATTGCCCTTGTCTGAAGTAATCTTGTTATTAGAGTTTTGCTGAAGTAGCAGTAGAAGCTTAGATATTTGAGCAGTTTCTAGTTGTCTTCACAGCCGTAAAAAGGACTTTATCTTTTTTATCTGTTGCTTGTAGCTTAACATTGCAATATTGCAATATTGCTGGCAAACCAGGAGACTATATGCCAAACCTAGTTTCACTCGTTGCAAACTTTCTCTGCAGCCAGATTAGGAACAAAACTGGAATTTTGTTACAGAGTTTAGAGAACTGGAAAGAGAAATCACTTACACTGCAGGATTAAAGAATCATTGAGATTGAAAACTGACCCTAGATATCACCTCAGCCAAATCTGTGATCAAAACACGGTCAGCTACAGCAGGTTGCCAAGGACGATGTTCTATCAACTTCTGACTATCCCTAGGGATGGAGACTTCATAACTTCTTTGGGCAACCTGCTCCAGTGTCTGCATATTCCTAAAATAGAGGTGGGGTTTATATCTTCAGACCTATTTTCCTGCATTTCAGTTTCTGCCTGTTAGCTCTTCTTTCACTAGGTACCCCAAGAAGGTTCTGAATCCATCCTCTTTGCTTCCCCATTCCCTTCAATTATTTGTGTTCATTTAGCAGATCTCACTGAGCCTTGTCCAAGCTGACTGGTCACAGCTCTCCCAAGCCTGTCCTCATATGGCAGGTACTACAATGTCTTAGTAATCTTCATAGCGCTTTGCTGTATTCATTCCAGTATGTCCCTGTTTTTCTTTACCAGCTTGGACCTGGACCCATCAATCCATCTACCCACTTGTCTCATCAAGTGCTGAGTAGACATCAAGGATTACCAATGTAATAATTCAGTAAAGATCAAGTAATTGTGGAAGATTTGGGCTGGAGGGGACTTTAAAGACCACCAAATTCCAAACCCCCTGCCAGTGGCAGGGAAGCTTCTACTAGCTAGAAGCCCCATCCAACCTAGCTTTGAACAGCTCTGTGGGCCTTCTAATGGGAAGCTTCTCTGGGCAACCTATTCCACTGCCTCACTGCCTTGACAGTAAAGAATTTCTTCCTAATATCTGATCCTCACCTACCCTCCTTTGTCTTAAGGTCATTCCCCCTTGTCCTATCACTACATACCCTTCTAAGAGTCCCTCTCCAGCCTTCTTGTGGGCCCCCTTTAGGTACAGGAAGGTGCTGTAAGGTCTGCCCAAAGTCTTCTCTTCGCCAGTCTGAACAGCCCTAGCTCTCTCAGCCATTGTCCATGGGAGAGGTGCCCTAGCTCTCTCATCAATTTACTGGATCTCCTGTGGACTCTTTTCAACAGGTCATTTTTGTGCTGGGGGCCCCAGAGCTGGACACAGTACTCCAGCTGGGGTCCCACAAGAGCAGAATAGAGGGGCAGAACCGCCTGTCAGAGACTGAAAATAGTTCATGCCTCAAACATTGATATAAGGTTTTGCTCATTATAAAGAAGCTACAACCAAAGAAGCTTCCCTGAAGACTGGGACTTCGGACTGAAAGTCAAACTGCTGATTAGATAAAGGGAAATCGATTGTTCAGTCATCTCAGGGTGAGGGAAAGGTATACATGCACAAAAAGGCCAAAGCCACCGGCTGCGCTGAGAATCATCCCTGGCTGAATTTGGGGTGGGGGGAGAGCACTGCTCACAGAAGCCAGGTTTACACAGCCCTCCCCCCCCTCCCCCAAATGAGGTGGGAGGAGGTTTTGGGTGTGTGACGTAACCTCTGGTCAGAGGCAATTAACACCCATCTTCCGATTACACAAACCGGCCCCGCTGTGGAACCCCCCACCCCACAGGCTGCATCCATGGGACATTCACTTGAGAGAGAGCCAAGGGGGAGTTATAATCCATCAAAGACCCCCGAAAGTGCTCCGCAGAGGCTTTGCACCACCAGATTCAACTGATCCAGGGTCTGCAGTAAGAGACTGCTGCCCTCCCCCAGGGGGTCATGCCTGGACATTGCCACCTGGCTCAAGGATATATTAACCCATCAGATTCTATGCTTTTCGGGGGGACCTCCACTACCAAGAAGACCATCTGGAGAGGATCAATGGAGCATCCCTGGGATCCACGGGTATCCCACATATTTTCCTTATTCTGTCTCTGTCACCTTCTTTTTGTCTCCCCCCTCCCACCCCCTATTTTCTATTTTTTTCTCTTCTTGTCTCTTCTTTTCTCTCTCTCTCCCTCTCATCAAATAAAATCCATAATATTGTCAGTGGCATATGTTCTTGTTTGCACCTTAATTCAGGCAGAGGAATTTCTAAAGAACCTCCATAATCGGATCTTAACATCACCTCACTCTCCTGCTGGTCACATTTCTGCAGATGCAGGATGCAGCTCGCCTTATGGGTTACCTTCAAGCACACATTGCTGGGTTGCACTGAGCTTTTGGTCCACAAACACCTCCAAAGTCCTCCTCATCAGGGCTAGTCATGATCCACTCTCTGTCCAGCCTGTACTTGTGCTTGGGATTGCCCTGACCAAGGTGCAGGACCTTGTATTTGACCTTGTTGAATTTCATGAGTTCCCAGTAACATAGATATGTTCTAATAACAGATAATGTTACTTACCTCTCCATACACTTTCTAACTGGTCAGTAGTTAGGCTGGAACTTGTCTACAGCGGCCTGTCATGTAGATCAATATTTTTCCTGTTACATTGAGTGTTCTTATTCATTATGTGTTTGTACTGTGTTCACACTTGTCTTCTAGAATGAAGCAAAACTTCACTAAATAAGGAATAAATTATGACAGTAACGACATTTTAAAGCGTTTAATAGATTTCATCTTATAAATATCAGAAATATTTTAACTCAGCCACCACAGATTTCATCCTTAGGATTTGCATTTTATTTTCATTAAAGCTGATTGTTAATAAGTTTGTCCTGGTATCTTTAGTATTTAAATAATGCCTAGAGCCTGGATAAGCGTCATTAAATTTAAATAAATGTAACAAGTTTTTCAAATGAGCTAGCTTGTATATACCCTATGCAGAAGTGAACTAAATTAGGATCTAATGTATAAAAATACTGCTAACATTTTTCTTCTTTAGATTTGTGACAATATTTTTGAAATATATCCATTTTTATTAGCCATTTTTAAATAATTACAGGTCATATAAAAATTGTATGATATAAGGTTTTGAGAATATAGACAATATAAAAGCACTTCTGTTTTTTATTTGATATTTTATAGACTTTTCTAAAAAGACCTCTTTATGGTTATTGTTTATAATAATCATCAATTTTAGTTAAGTCTAAGACTCTTGAATCTAATGATTAATTGAGAATTCCAGAGTGCGGATTGTAATTCCTGCATCAAAATGCAGGTGAGGGGGATAAGTGCACAGGAAGTTGATTTTGTCCATATTAATAAATTTTACTACACTCATTAAGCTGATGAAATTATAGATTAAAAAAAAATTGTTAAAAGAGTACTATTAATCAATAAGATGTGGCATATCCTGCAATAATCTACTTTCATCCAAATGATATCCAAAAATGTTATTAATCATTTTGATTCCATTGTGAAAAACTGCAGATGTCAAAGTAAAACAGAAAAATGGGAGTAAGTCAAATTTGACACAAGTCAAATTTTATTGCATGATGAAATGAGTTAACTGAAACAATTTGATAAAACCCCATCTATTTGAGAACAGAAATTATGTCAAAATTAAAGATGTAGGATTTTTTTTGTCTTGAGTGCAGTAGCTGAAATTCTAGGTGACGGCGGGTTACCAACTGGAAAAAAAAAACCCAACACTTCCAGGAAGCTGGAGTAAATATGGAAAGTATAACAATAAAAATGCTAGCTACAAAAAAGTAATCAATGTTACCTGTGTACTTTATTTCAAGGTCTGCTGCAGCATGTTGTCTAATAATTTTAATATTTAGTAACTATCTCCAGTACAAAAATACAATGCTAGAAAGAGTATGTAAAACAGCAAAGAAAAACTGAAATATTTTAATGTAACTACCTTTATTTTAATTTTTTTTCTTTATGGGGGTGTTTCCTGAATTCTGAGCCACAATATCTACACAGTCTTGTAAATGTCTTTGACAGTTTGCTCTTTCTGGGGGTGTGTGAATCCTGCTCTTCTAACTATTAGAAGAAACCTTTGTACAAAATTCCTGAAATGAAGTGATAAGAGTTACGTCTGAGGTTTTTTACTGTTGGATGAATAGTCACTCATCTTCCTGCTACATATAGTTTCATGGTCTACTGCCTCTAGTCCTTTTACATACAATTTCTGTACCTGTTGATTAGACTGATATTGGTGCAAAATACTTTAGTGAAAATGTATCATAAATCAACAGAGAGAAACTATGTCTATTTTTAATGGATACTCATGTTACGTCTATTCAGCTATTAATAAATCTTATCCATACTGGCATAGGCAAATGAGAATTGACTAGAATAACCCTGAATAAGAGGAAATCATGTAAATTGACTAGAGAGTTCTGACTAGTTTAGTACTATAATTTTTCCTTGACTAAGCATTCACATAATAAAAAAGCAGCAAACGGAAAACAATACCAAAAAGTCAGTTCTAGACAATGTTATGTTGATCAAGACATATGCTTTATCCTGTTTAAAAGCCACTGTAGGAAGGATTCCATGCATTCCATATATTTAATTTTTGTCGAGTTGAATTCATATAGAAAGTTCTTTCTATGGTAGTGGACGGAATGTAAATTTCCTCTGCAAAACCTTTTGCCTTTGAAAAAAAATTCTGTCTCTAGGTAAATAATCCTGTTGATTTCTAGATCAGGATCCTCTCTAAAGGCAGAGTAGATGAAAAAACTATTAGTTATCACTGCTGTTCAAGACTTTTCCAAGCAAATAATTAGCCATGCTGACACAAGAAGGTTTAAAGAAATGAGACAACTGTGTAATATTGTCAGTGAAATGAATTTGAGGAAACCACCTGTCTTCCAGTGACTTGTTATTGCTGAACAAATACTGAGAATCAGCTCAGCAGTTACAAACATATGTGTTAGGTGAGCCGATATCTATTGAAACTGTCATCATATGACACTTTCTTATGTTAAAGTACTTTATTATGTTAATAAAATAGCAACTGCTGCTGTTTTATCTATATGGGATATTGTTAGAAATTAAGTTTACATTATACCAGTTAGGATGCCACAAATAAGAAGTTATGACATCTAAATTCAGGTATCAAATCTGGAGGTTTTTTTTTCCTTTATGGCATGTTACTCACATTCAGCAAAGGTAATAATTTCTAGTAGCAGCTTTCTGGGACCTGTGAGGAGGTTATCAAGACGCTTCATCTGGGCTTTTCACAGAGGAGCCTAGCAGGAAGACCAAAGGCAACAAGCATAAACTGAAAACCTCCAAGGGTGGAAATTGCATAACCTCTCTAAAAGCAGCCTGCTCCACTGCTTGTCTGTAGAAAATTTTTCACTATGTGGATAGACAGTGATTAACAGTGGACTGGCTTATCCAGAAATGTCATGTAGTCACCCTCCTTGGAGGTTTTCAACATTGACTGGGTAAAGCACAGAGCAACCTGGTCTCATCATGTAGATGCTTTGAACAGAAAATTGCACTAAAGACCTCCTGATCTCTCCCCACTTGAATTGTACTATGATCCTGTGAAAGGTACTAGAGAAGCAATTTTTGTCAAAGTGATGTAAGTGGCTAGTTAAAATAAAAATAGCCATGAAGCCCTAATAAGGTCCTAGTGTTTCAAAGAAAATGAAGATCTTGTGACAAGACCAAAAAAGTCTCGTGGGGTATAAAATTTTCTATAATGTAGCCACATGAACAAGGCAGTTTAGGATAGACTGTAAGCTTAAAAGCAAATTACAGATCTTATCTTTTCAAATCAGTGGCAGGGAAATGCACTTCTGTGAACAGGAATAATGCATAAGGTCTCTGTACATTAAGAGTGTGTTAGGCAGGTTTAAAGAATTGAAGCTGTGCTTTAGCCGCCTTCTTTTATCTTGGGGATGCATTTTCTCCAAAGGGAATGTGGCTGAAATTCAACTCAGGTTAACAGTCTCAAAAATTAGGGGTGGCTGAAGAAGTTTTCATACTGACTTAGGGTCTTAGGCTGAGGAAATATAGTGGATTAAACAAAAGCTTTATGAAGTTTCTCTTTTCAAAAAAGGTAGGTTCCTTTATTTTCAAGAATAATTACAAGCAATAAGTGCACTGCTGCCTGTGGAGAAATAAAATTACTTAAATGTCTTTTCAGTGTATGTGTATTTTTGTGTATATTATACAATTACAATATGATTGTACTGATTGACTGTATAAGCAACAGAGAATTGATAGTGTATGTTTCCCTTTGCATCTTTAGTATAAAAATTAATGTTTGCTAAATCAATGCAAAATGTTAGGAGCAAAATTCTTACCAGAGGACTCCATTTACGTTGGCTAAAAACCCCAATTATTTTGGTGGAATATTGTGTAATTGTAGACTCTAATTGAAAAGAACTATTATCCATTTTATTGTTTCTGTGTCTAAATTGAATTTAAATTCTTCATTCTTTTGGACAAAATAGGTGAGACAAAAGCTTTTAAGAAAATTAACAATGTCAGGAAATTCAATCAGTGTTTGTTTTTCCTTTCCCAGGTGTTATTAGTCGAAACTATGAAATCCTTTCAAAATTCTGTTTCCCCCAAAATTAATGTGATTGTTTCTCCTGGTTTTATAGAATTAATTTTCACAGAAATAACATCAGTTTCTGCAAATGCCAACTTTCTCTGCATGCTATGGCCATACAATACTCAACATTAATGTGCAGATTTCTTGCTGACGTTATTTGTTACTGCAAGCATAGATTGAATTAAGTATAATTTTAAAATCTCTCTTCTTAGAAGTTTTGTACCAAATTTCAACCCTGTATGAAAGAAAAAAAAGTGTCCTCCCTATTTATCTTTGAGTACTACTTTATGTAAAGGAGTCAGTGAACAAGCTGCTTGGATGTAAAATGTAAATGAAGAAGCAAAGGAGGAAGTCTGTAGCCTGCCTTAGGCACTTCTGTAGCAGAAATAAATCAGGCATGCCTTGAGTTGCTTGTTGGTGAATGAACGTCCTACAACTGCACTTAGTAGGAGGACAGGGAAACTTTATACAGGTGTGAAGAGAGTATAAATGGGGCGGGAAGGGACAGGATGCACAACCATACCTTATTATCTGCAATGCAGTCCTCCAGCACGCAGTAGACTAGGCTGTACAACTCTTCCCTTTTCCTCAGGACTGTTCCTCTTGTTGGAATGTCCTTGTCACACTGTTTCTAATCACTGTTGCAACCTTTAGTTGGTGCAGAATTTTTCTTTGTAGCAACTAGCTTACTTACCTCACCAATCCTTGGATGCGGTCGTAAAGAGACTTTCATCTCGAGAAAGAATAAGTGCTATTATGGATTGTGTTTTCAGATAGATATATCTTTTTATTCCTTTAAAGAATAGAAGCACACATACATTCATTCTAAAAAATGGAATCATAGATCACTGCCAAGTGAGACAAATATCCTTTGTAATGGAACTTTTCAAAAAGCCGTTTTAGGATATACTAATTTGTTAATGTTATTAAATGTCGACTGATAAAATACTAATTTTACACCATTCATCCCCTATTCATCCCTAGAAGTAAACGAAAGAGGATTCTCTTACTTACATTTCCTCATTATAGATGAGTGTAGGAGACATTGGTACTGCACTTCTGGAAAATTGGTCCCGCCTTTCTCATACTTTCAAATAGAGCTGTTTTCAGAATTAAAGAATTGCCAGAAGAATTGAGTATTTTGGAGATAAAATATATTAGCAAAAGTTGTTACATGTGGTAGCATTACATTTTTAAGTTAGTTCTTTCCTCAGTTATTAAAAATTCTGGATTTTCTTATTGTTAAATGCTTAATTTTTCTTCTTATGCTGATATTCTAGTTCAAGAATATTGAAACAGAGTTACTCAGTTCTGAAGAGAATCCTGAGATGTCAAGTTATATACATAAATTTTATATCTATCCTGTCAGTTTGGGACATCTGTTCTAGTCTGTCATATAAGACATAATATTTTTTGATAAGTTATTTTTCTGATTTCATCTTCAACTTGGCTCCACTAGAGATGGTTGCAACCTATATTCATTTGTATATGGTTTTGTTTCTATCTAATGACCAAGGGTTGGATTTTATATGGTATTTATTAAAATAGATTATTTGTTATTCATTAAGGTTCTCTTAATATAATAAGACCAAAATTCACATTTACCAGTAGCCTTCTAATTTCTCTGTCTTTGGGAAGCTGCCTTTTCTGACAGTTTTTAGTCAGTAGGCTTGAGACTCTTAGGTTAAGTTCTGCTACTTGCCTCACAAACTAATACCTTGGGTTGTTACGTTTTGCAAACTTCTACATGTTGACCTATCACTTTAAATTCAAATTAATTTTAGTTTCTTACTTTGCTGTTTTCTTTCTGCATTGGCTGGAATATCATCAATAATATGCAATCCATAAAAAGTCATCCACTGTGGAATTAATCCTTGCTGTTTTGATTAATATCTCTAAGTTCTTAATACCAATGGAAATGAAGTGCATGTAAATTTTTTTGACCAGTAAACCCTTACCAAATTAAATTAACAGTGCCAAAAGACTTTCACATTGTAACTTAACACACTAGATCTAGTTATATAAATGCTCATAACAAGAATAGACCATAGAAGGACTTTGTGTAAGGTGAGAAAACAAAAATTAAAGGAAACAGTTAAATGCTACATTGCATGGAATTTTGGGTGTTACACAGTATATAGAATATCAAATGAGCAAAAAGTACATAAATGTATGAATTTATTTTATTGGGAATCAAATCACTATCTTGAAATGGGCATTCTGAAAATGGTGTTATTTGCAGCTATGTTATATGGATATATTACTTGGGTAATAGTATTCCATGGTTACTATACAGTTTCTGTCATTAAATACCTATATTTGTGTGTAGTTTGTAAGGAATTCTTAGTTAATAGCTTTCTAGGTCTTTCACTTCAAACTTTCTTGCTCTGAACTTTCCTCCTTATGTGCCCATGTACACACACATACACATACCTACATGCACAGGAGTGTTACAAGAGCTTTTGACAGAGATTAAGTAGATTCTGTAGATTTTTTGTCACTCTGATTTCCATTAAGTTTTGATTAAAAGAATAATATAGACCATTTACTAATCTCCCATGAATTATTGCTAAAATAACTAATAACTGTAGTTATTCCAAAGTTAGCTTCCAAAAAATAACTGTATGTTAATTGACAAAATGCATTCAACTGTATGATTTAACTATAAATACTCCAATTGATTAATAACTCTCTGTAAGTTTTGTAGTGATTCCCACAAACTAGTAAGGACAGTTGCACTTTGTTAGAACATCCTCAGCAACCTTTCAGGTGTAGCACTTTCAATTTTAAACTGGTCTTCGTTTTGTACCAGTTATTTTATGCTAAAAGATGAAGAACTGCCTCCTGGCCCTTTCCCTGCACTTGTAGTAGCATATTCACATCTGCTTCCTAAATATATTTACTTCTAAAGAGCACAGTGAAGGAGTGACAAAGAGAAGACGTGTTGAAATGCACAATCAATAAAGTTTTAAAGTATGTGACAATGGATGTTCATGTTTTCTGCAAGATGAAATATTTTTCTTCACTTGTATATCTGAACTAGTGCTTTTGATTTTTTCTAAATGCTATGTCAGTTCAGCAAAGAGGAAGTAGAATAAATTTGTTGCCTTACTTTTAGGGAGAAGAGAGTTTTAAATTTCAAGCAACCTTGTACAAGAACAAACCTCCTCCATACAAAGTTTGTGTTTTGCATAATCTGATTGTCTGCTTCAGCCTATTTCTTCTGACTTATGGCCTTTTTCTCTCTTTGTATTTCTGTTAACAGAAAGCTGACCTTGCAGTTGCACCATTGGCAATTACCTATGTTCGTGAGAAGGTCATCGACTTTTCCAAGCCCTTTATGACTCTTGGAATAAGTATTTTGTACCGCAAGCCCAATGGTACAAACCCGGGCGTCTTCTCCTTCCTGAATCCTCTCTCCCCTGATATCTGGATGTATATTCTGCTGGCTTACTTGGGTGTCAGTTGTGTGCTCTTTGTCATAGCCAGGTAACATGTCAACTTTTGTGATTTTTTTGGCAATTGTTACCATTTTTTTCTTACTAATAATTGTCAAAAGTCACAAAAATTTTCTTACTTTCATACTCTTCTATTTAAACTTCATGATTTACAGAAGAATAATTAACGATGAGGGCTCTCCCTATTAATAGTCTCTGCTGCCATAGCAAGTCTCCAGTTTCTTAGTGGACTTTTCCCCTAAGTCTTGAGTATGCTAGCTAGATTTGTTCTTTTATTGACAAATATAGAGACACTAGAAAGTTTTCAAAATATCTTTTTTCAATAAGTCTGCATTTAGAAACACAGGGTTTGCATGTTTTATTTTGTTACCCTGCTTTGTTTTCATGGTGTGGTGCTCAGTCTCAAATAGAGTACTTAGCTGCCCACTCTAATTCTAGATGTCCAAACTGGGCGTCTACCAGTTGCAAAACGGTTTGTGTAGATTAGTGTCTTAGAAGTAGGGTAACAATATTTATCATTTAAATTTTGTGCTAGGTGAAATCCCTGAGATACTTCACAGGATTTATAGTCTCTGAGTGGAATGTTTTTGGAAACTTGGTGGAGCTTTTGGAATTAAGGAACTCAATACATCAATTGTTAAATTAAAAATTGATTTGATAGATAGGGCTGACTTTTTTATCTGTTTTTTACAACCTAAATGAGCAGAAAAACATCTTTCATCAAAAAATCCCAATACGTTTACCTTTTCCTTCTTAACTCATTAGGGCTGAGTTCAGATGCTCAGATAAATACAGACTTACATGTTGTAACTTTGGCTTTTGTCATGACAGCAAAAGAAAAAGTCAGAATAGTATATGTAGTCTCTATTCTCCTTGTAGTCACTTGCAATTGTTTTAAATCAAGTGTATATAAACTATATTGGCTTTTACCCCTTTAATAAGATGGGGTCTATTTGTTTGTGTTGATAATGAAGTTTCACTTCAGTCCTGAGATTTCCATGATTTCATTGTGTGGTTCACAGTACAATCTCCATGTTTTTCTTTTTCTATTGTGCTGTAGTTAGTATCAGGATTCTGCATCTGTCTTTGATATTCTCTGTTTCATTTTGGAGAAGTTGTATCATTCCTATATTAGCGAGAAACAATATTTTTACAAACCAGTTTAAAGGTAATTTACCATCTGTAGATGAAGTACATGAGGTATTGAAGTAATACAGATAACACTGAAACATATTTTGTAAGGAAAGACTTTACTGTGTATCTTTTTTAAAAGTCTGCTTTAAAGAGCCGGACTTATGTTGAAAGTTTCTTGAAAGACCCATATATTTTAGTCTATAACTGGAGAGTACAATCATTTCTGAGGTGTTCTTGTCGTATGGATACCTCTGAAAGAACAGCTGAGCATAAATCACAACTGTTATCTTGTGAAATCATAGAATATTTATGCGCATGTCCAAAAATTTTAACCCTACTGTTATCACTGAAGGACATTTTCAGCATGATGCACAGTACTTTTGACAGGGAGCTCCCACTAATGGTAGTAGGATTTGTATGGCTGAGTTCCTACTTATGCTTTGAAAATGTGCCTTGACATGTTTTTTAGGAAAGACAGATTTTCTTGAAGCCTTTCTTTTTTTTTTTTTTTAATTGAGATATTTGCCCACTTGAGCTCACTAGCAGAACAGGAAGGGATATTTATTTTTATATAGAAGCACCAGATAATAGACCAATAATGCTGACATTTTTTTTCACTTGTCTGTTTTTGTGACCGGCACCACAAATTCCTTATGTAATTGGAAGCATTATCTTCTTTGTAAAGCAATACAGAATATGTTTTATAGTGACCAGAGAAGTTTGGTTTTTGTAGAGTTGTATAAGATACCTTTTTTACTCATAAATTTATACCAGCCTTTATATCTAGAGATTTTCAATATTTCTTAACTGGTGTCATCAAATATTGATAACACATTTAGAAATAAAAAATGTAGGGTTATGTAAGACAATATACAGATTTTATTCATAATGCAGAATTACTTAATAGTATGCAATAGCATTTTCTAACACTATTGCTCTTAAAAGGAAACAGTTCTAAATTAAAAATTGAATTTCCTGCTGAATACTAATCAGAGAGAAAGAAGAAAGTTCAAAAGTTAAAGACCTGTTTGCAAATCCAATTCAAAAATTGTATCTGTCATGTAAAGAGAGATACTTTGAAGTGGGATAGTGGAGAGGACTTTGCAGGGTAGTGGTATGTATTTTCAGTACAGATTATATTTTAGTTATTGCACAGATGATGATGTATTTTTCAGTCCTGGTGCTGTGAAAATCTTGGACTGCATGCCACTAGTTTAATAGGTTCTACCTAGAGTTTCTCAATAAGAAGATTTCTATTCCGTAACAATCATACTAAAATGGATGTTTGACTGCCAGTGTTTCATAATAATTACTATATGTTTCATAACAAGGTGTGCCTTTGTTTGGAGCAGTACTTAGCATGTTTTTTATCATATAATGTTTTGTAATTACAGCTCATCAGAGTGTTCAGTATAGAATATTTATTTTAAAATTGAAACCTCCTATTTTTGTGTCATATGTTTTGTGATGTTATTGTTTCACCACATCTTCCAAACAATGTTGGCATGTAAGAGCTTGGTACATTGAAAATGGAAAGTACCATTCTGTTGTGCCTCTTGGATCTCACTCATTAATTAGTGGTATGGTGATACTTTAGGAAAGATGAAGAAATCAGTAAAAGGTTCAAGAATCTTTAAGAATGAATTGCTGAAAATACTTCCATAGACAGAGAAATATAGTATAAATCTATATCAGTCCTTCATTTGCAAGAGCATTGGATTTTCCTCCCAATTTGAGAACCATGTGTAAAAAGTTGTAATCTTTGCACACTCAATAAGACAATAATCTAGGAAAGATTTATGTGTTACCTGGAGGGCTTTTCTGTTTTATTTTCCTCTTGTAGTTCCCCCCAAAAAGATGATTCTACTTTTGAACATACAGATTTTGCATTGCAGGTAGGATGAACCTATATGTGTTGTACACAGTGTTTTCTTAAATTGCCATCCTTTGTGGGGAGTTATAGTAGACTGCCTTCTCCACAGATACAAAACCCTCTTAATCTTGTTTGTTGCTGTTGTTGAATCTCAGTAGTTAGGGTGGTTAGTCTCTGAACATTCCTTTCTTTCTTGTACAGACTGATGACTGATGTATAAACCCAGTCTGCTTGACATGAAGCAGATTCATTTTCTGTAAACTGAGAAATTCACAGTATTTTTTCCTCTTGTGGCAGCAGTAGTAGATCTGCTTCTGGTGCTAGATAGCATTGTCTTTTTGTGTCTGCTAGCAGTGTCTTTGTGTCATCTGAAATCCTGTTTCATTCCAATACTTTACCTTTAAACCTCTGCCTTTACTAATTTGATTGAGAACACCAGTTAAATTCATGGTTTAGATATGATTAGAAGGAAAACTAAGACTTCAGTAAAGTACACAAACTCTTTCTTCAGTAAAGTACACCAACTTCTGTCAATTACACAACATTTTCTGATCTGTATAATCAAAAATCTCAATTAGCAGAATTTCTTTTTATTTCTGTCTGTTGTTGCAAACCATTGTTTCATTTCTAAGCAACATGCTGTTTCCTTACAGTGTTGTATATCAACTTCATAGACACGTATTGTCTCCTATTTTCCATCAGTCTGTGTACAAGAAAAAGACACTTCCAATTTTTGGCCTGTAAAATCTAACTGGAGGATCCTTCCCTTTCTGTGTAGGCAATATGAAGAAAACCACTTTTGTTCTTTGAAAAACGCTTAATATGTTTTATTTACATAGGTCTTCCTATAAATGACTTTCAAAATTAATCTTTAGCTGGGTTTTCTGATGATTGTGTTGTATTTTTCAGTTGTTTCTGCAGAATTTTGAACATCCATGTATTTTTGTATCTTTTCCAAAAACATATATTGGGGACTAAGTTCCTTAAATATTTTTATCAAATCATTTTATGCCTAATTTACTGGATTTCACGTTGTTCCCTGCACACTGAAGGATTTTTCTGTGTAGCAAGGTCTTTTTTTTTTTCTTGTGGACATATATGTCTGTCATAAATAAGTTTAATCTTAAGTGACTTATCTTCAAAACTGGAAGAGATACAGCTGCCTTAACAAGGTGCTTCATGTTTACAGATCAGATGTGAAGTAGATAATTTATCCTGGATAAAATGGTCCACTATTGAGCTCTTATGCTTCTTAAACCGAGCTGTCTGAAGTATCAGTGGATATTGTCCAAATATACATTAAACTATACTCACTGCCCTAATTGCTAGTATTGAGTCATGGGTTGTCATTTTAAAGGGCTTAATTTGTCTTTACATGTAACACATTTTTTGTGCTAGGACTTCCTGCCTTATCCTCCCTTTGGAATTATGCTATTCTACATCTCCTATCTCAAGCCCTTGTGCTGGTTCCAGCTGCCAAAACATTTGTTATCACCTAATTTTCCATTTCTTTGTAAGCACTGATGAGAGCACAATGAACGTCTCATCAACAAATCGTATTTTTCTCTTAGCAGCTGGAATAAAACATAATTGAAGAAGACAAGTTTAAAAAAGTCTCCATACATTTATCTTAATCTTTTCTCTGTGAAGAAGCTTAGGAATTGCTTGCTGCTTCAGACTGTAACAGATGCCTGAGCATTAAGTCTTTCTGGAGTGCATGCATATCCTTTTATACCTCATCACTCTTCATTTTTATTTTAAATTTTTGGTCAGCTGATTTCTGTTCTTAAGCTTGCCTGATTGATTTTCAAGCTACTCCTTGAAAACTACCTTGACGGAAAGGAATGAATCATAGAATGAGAGGGAGCTACTTTTCCAGTTACTGTGAGCCTCTGGTTCCTAAATTACTATGTTGATAATTATTCAAGCTGGAAGATAGACTATTTGCCCTTTATTTTTAACAAGCATTCTTTCAATGATAATTTTATCTCCTGAAGTCTCCCTAGAGAACTGCAGCATATGCTGTGAGGTGTTTTCAGGAAGAGATTCATCTTCCAATAGGGCAATCCAGGTGTCACTGAAATCTGCTTCTCTTGTAATTTTAGTTTTAAGATAGTTTGGCCTCAATTGTAATGCAAAGATTTAATTTTGCCTCAATTGTAATGCAAGTGGGGATACTGTCACTATACTATAAAATGCTGTGCAAGTAGACAATGCTAAAAGCATGCCAAAAATTACACATTTCCCAAAATTGTTCCATAACAATTACTTCAAAGTCAGAAAATTTTATGTTGTTGAAATCAAATTGCACCTGGTGACCCTTAGTTGATTGCTTCCAAAAGATAACATACAGTCAGCTTTTTTTCATTTTTCTTTCTGGTTGAAAAGCAAATCCTTGCTAATGCTAGAGATCATCTTTACTGTGGAAAAAAAAAAAAAGTAATTGTGCCATCCTCTGGAACCCTGAGTTTTTTGACAAGTGAACCATGTGCATTGCCTGACAAGAACTTTTATTTCTCTTTGATTTTTTTTTTAACTTTTTATATTAAAAAATTATATGTTTGTGTAGCTATACCAAGAAATCCTAGTATATTGCGTGAATGTTCAAGAAAGCTTACTTGCTGAACTAAATTTCTTCTCCTTTACGTGAGACCTGCAAAATTTTGATTTTGGAATTCTATCATTCAAATGAAGTTTCAATAAATGAGGTAATATAAAGAAGACATCTTAATTATATCTTATATCTTAATTTTTTGCGCTCATAAGGAAATTATTAAGCACTTGTTTTTTACTTAGTCTCTCCTGCTAAATGTTCTAACAATTAAATTTTACAATTGTCTTGCCTGGACAGTAGTGACTGGAAATTTTGTAAGCAAAACTTGCTCATGTTTCAGATATGCTCAGATACTTCAAAGTATCACTTTTCCCGAAATATAGATGAAAGCTTTAAATTGTTTAAACAGCTTAGAGCACTGTATGGCATTTATATTAGCATAAATCTGTATAATTAGTAACAGTATTTAAGTAAGTAACTTTCTGTGACTAGCACATAGATCTGATGATCTGTCTCTTTTCTATATAAAAAATGCAAAATATACTGGAATATACTGTGTCTCTCACAGTCATCATCTAGGTTGTGTAATTATTTTGAGAAGTTTTGATTTAGATCACAATCAGTGTTATACAACCTAAATGTTTTGGATGAGGATATATAGCTTAAAGAAGGACTTGGATAGCAATGAATCAAGCAACAATCTCTCACTTTGCACTTTGACACTTGGAAGAATGCTTTGATCTCTCCGACTCCACCAGAACAAATTTAATGTCAGTTTATGAAATTTATAGTTTATAAATACACAACTCAGTATGAACTCCTCATCCTAAAACCTCAAGATTTGCTTGAACCACTTCTGAATGCTTCCAATCTCCTTCAGCTGTTCAAGAAGAGATAAGACTTCCACAAGGTCTATGAGTCTACATACAAGCACAATATCTACATAATAAACTCTGCTATAATACTGTTAGGGACCACAGAAAGAGAAAACTTCTTATCTTTTAAACTTTTTATCATAAATATCCTCCTTACATTTTAGGGGTAAAAATCTCCAGTTCTCTAAATCCTTGCTATATAGGTGATAGATCAGTCTTAAATCCCAGAAACTACTTGCCATGCAGCAAAACCATGAAGAAACTGCTGCCAACAAAACAACCAAAGTGACTTTACTGAGGTTGGCTGAAAAAATTATAACCAGCTGCTTTAGCAATCCAACAGAAAATACAGTAGTAGCAGAGTATAGTATAGTATAGATTAGCCCCATTGGCTAAATCTACATATGCACTTTGAAGAATATATTCACCTGAAGAGAATCAATTCTAGATTCCTATGTCAAGAAATTGATTTTTTTTTTTTGCCTCTCATGATGTGGGTATTTTAGGAAAGGGATAGGTTTGGTGACTTCTGCCTTAAGGAAAGCACCTTGTAAAATGCATTTTTTCTTCCCAGTTGCTTCACCTGTATGTTTCATGTTAATTCTTGTTCCTTTGTAGATTACCCTAATCAGATTTTTTTAAATGAAGAGTATAGAGGTATCTTCATAATGCTGTAAAATTGAAGATGGCCTAGAAACTCTTTCCATCTTTTTTGTTACATTTTTTCTCATTATTCTGAAAGGCATTGCAAGGCTCTACAATTCATTACTAATTATCCAAGAACCTTGGTATTTTGAACGGCTGAATTGTAATTCTTTTCAGACTTAAAGAATTTTGTGTCTCTTACTACCAGCAACTCAATCTCTTCATTCTCACTTAAGTACCCATTCTGACTTTACTTTTACGACTTCCTACATACAGGTGTTATATATTTTAAAACATATACTTCTTCTCCATATTGATTGAACATTGCAATGCAGTCTTTTTTAGAATCTGAGGGTATTTATGGGAAGTTGCTTCAAAATTAATGTTGAACTACTTTTCATTCTGTTATTTCTTCTTTGTTCCAGTTACTCATTTACGTTACAGAGTATTTCACTGCCCAAACATGTCAGGATTCTATATATCCTTTCAAATCTCAACAGTATCTTGAATCTTAGGATCTCAGGAGTCTTCACTAAAGCTCTTGGAGAGGATTCAGTTGGATAAACCATCTTTGCTAGTAAAATCTTCTAAGTTTTCACTGGTGGATAGCTGACGAAATAATGAGCGTACTTGGTGACCTTATTCTACTTTCATTTTTTTCTGACTAGAATTGTTCTGCTTGGTTCATTGTGTTTCACAGAGTTAATTACTAGACATCTGTCTGAATGCCATTCATGTTTTATCAAAATCATTATTTCTAACTACCTGTGACAGTTTAATAATTACATTTGCATTCACTTCATCTTTAGAACTAGCTTGGAGATGTTGGAAGATACTATGCCACACTGTATTGTCATTTCTTTTCAGATACACGTAATCCTGTCTTACACACTCATAATTGAGTTTACATGCCTAGGTTCCTGTGACTTTATTTTTGCACACTCTATGGCCAAGTTATACTGTTATAAACATACATACTATGAAAACGGTTTTTGAAAGTATCTCTGCAGTCAAAACAGTGACATTTCTCATTGAAAATTTGTAATTGTCTTTATCTAATTGGGTTTAACTGAAAGTAGAGGTCTTGGGTAAACAACTTCCATAAGTGAGTCAATATCTGAAGACTGTTTTGTCAAGAGTTCTATAGCATCACACAAAATAATGTTTCATATCTACCATGAGTCGTGATTTGTTAATTTCTCTGTACTGTATCAACATCCATTAGCAAATAATTTCATAGCCCATGCTTGTAAAAAGCCATCTGAGGAAAAAATTTTTTTAGTTTTGAAAGATTCTTTACTGTGCAGGGGTTCATCCTTATTTTTAACAGCCCTTGCTAATTAACAGCATATATAGTACATGAGAGGAATATTGGATTGCTTTTATGAAGTGGCTTGCTTGAAAGTCAGTTGAGTCTCCAGAAAAAGTGCTGAACATTCTTTTTTTTTTTTTTTTTTAATTAATATTGAGTCATTTAATTCTGTTTTGTCAAAACAGTTTTTTCTCTATACGTAGCAAGAAAAGAAAACACAAGTTTAGGCTTGGTACTTGGTATATTTATTTAGCAGATGATAACATGGAATGTTAAATGTGACTAAAGAGAAGGGTTCCATTATACATGAAGCTGAATTTTTTAAAGCTAAAATGATCCTTTTGAGAAAGGTCAGTGCCTCTTATGTTTTTGGAGTTAGGGGACAGAAGGTTTATTTGCTTTAGTTTAGGTTTGGTTTCTTTCACGTGTTTTACTCTGGCATGTATAGTATTTGTGGAGAGAAGGAAACTACCTCTCACCATAATGCATAGCAGCAGTTTTCTCATGAGATATGCAAAACCTCATTCTCATGAGACATGTAGTACCCCTACCTAAAGAACAGAGCACAAGGATCTACTGGAATGGGAATAGAGTCGAGAATCCAAGAAGGTGCCCAGTGTTTTCAAAAGATTTTGTTAATAATTGGGTGTGAGTGGTAATGTGAAAATGTGCAAGTTAGCTGACTGACTGATTCCTTTTCCACTAGTACCAGTGACTGAATTTACAGAGTGCCTGATATATTAGAAAATTAATTCAACCAGCAGCTGAACTGTTGGGTGGTGTTTTTATTCGTTTGGTTGGTTGGTTGGTTTAGTTTGGTTTGTTGTTGTTTTGGTTTGTTTGGTTTTTTTTTCCCCCTAAGTCAAAACAGAAAACTGATGTAGGAGGCATTTTATTTATTCAAGTAATTTCATGTATGCATCTTGCTTGGAACCCTTGATTAACAGTGAAAGGTTTTTCATAAAAAAACTAGAGGTTATAGTGATGAGATGGAAAAATGAATGTTAGTAGTCATGATTTCTATTTACCCTTCTTCTGGAGGACCCAGGAAAATAAAATAATATTGAGCAGAAATGGCTGAAGGGTTGGAAAGTAGTTTTTATGCTAAATAAGCCAAACATATAAAAGTGATCATTATATTTTTGCTAAATATGTGGACCATATGCAATGAATTTCTTTATTTCTTCTAAATTAAGAGGGAGAGGCAAACCATTGGAAGAAAAGCCAAGATGATACCATGGTGATTAACCTTGTAGAAAATTCTAGGAACAGATGTTCAGTGGAATGAAATAGCAGCTTATGTAGGATATTATTTGAGAGCTCTCTGTTGGATTATTTGGTTTCAGTATTACTTGAAGGATAGGAATGCTTGGGTAACATAAGTATTTTGTTAATTTTACTCCTTTATTCTCTAAAATAGACCTTGTGCTGTTATGTAGGGTTATGTAGGGTTAAAAATGCAGAGACAATCCTCGAATACTTTTAGATATTTGTAACTGAATACTCAATTGCCCAATTATTTGGAGTGGTGGAACTTGTCTGTTAGAATATGAGGTGGGACTTTTTGGTTTTGGGTTTTTTTACTAAGCATAGGTTTATGAATTCAGAACTGGAAATAATTTAGTTTTTGAAAATTTAGCTAAACCCAAATTTTCTAAATATCTTTTCTCTCAATCTGCATTATCCATTATATTTGAAAAATAAATTTGAGTAGACACGTAAATAGAGTGAAATTGAAGGGAAAACAAAACAGGAAAAGAAAACACACAGATCAAAATAAATTTAACTCAACTTTACATCTTTGAAAGATAGAGCATTTCTTTCTAGGATGAAAATAATTATTAGACTTGGGTCATGGTTAAACATTATACTTCAAACCAGAAGCAGATCTTTAAAAGAAGTAAGGAAATAAAAAGCAAATATTTCTTGACTTTAATTGTTAATCACTATGTGGAGAAAAATAAGATTGTTCTCTAGAACTTCCTGTAGACAGATATATGGGAATTATTTATATCCAGATCTTTCTGATTTAGCTGTTTCCAGAAGTTTATCTTGCTTATGGAAGACGTCCATCTCCAACTCATTAGAGAATATGAGTCATTTAAGCACTGACAGGGCTTGACCAGAAATCAGTTTGAAAAAATAAGTATGATAATTGTTTTTGATACTGAAATGAAATCTGCGGTGTGTCCTCCAAGCATTTCTGTTTTATGTATGGAAGTCACTCAGAGTTAACTCAAATGATGGTGAAATTGCTTTAGCGTAAATCATGACTAGTGCATCTTTTCATGCATTTTCAGGTTTAAGAATAGTGGGTGTCTTTTTGTTATGTTGTTTTGTTTGTTTGGTTTTTTGCTCTTTGTAATTTATTATAGTATTATCAAAAGTTTTGACTTTGGCAACAAAGGTATCCTACTTTCAGGAAAATTTTTCAACAATATTGAAAATATTGAGCACCTTGGTTAAAAATCCCACATCAGCTAAGGAATATAGAAGATTTTATTAGAAAACAGTAAGTGTTTAAAATATCAAAAATTTTGTCATAAATAATTCTTACAGCACATCAGAGACAGGTTCAAATAGAAGTGATTTCCATTAAGTAAGGTTGTTCAGGCACATCACTCTCATTGCACCATTTGTTTTGTTTTGTGTGCCCATTGGACGTGTGGCACCTTCACTTGCCATTTAGGGTTGTCCTAAAGACTTTATAACACACAGCCACTAGCTGTGAGAAAGAAACATGAACACAATGTTACTTCAGCTTGATGAGATCATTCATATAATTTCAGGAGACTAAAGATAGCAAACCACCCAGATCTACTGCCTCTTTCCATTTTTATTTCTTCTTTCCTCAACTATGTGGGGCAGGAATGCTGCATGGAAAATTTTTTACGGGGTGAATAGCGAAGTGATAGCAGAAGAAGGTTACACAATTTTTTGCCATTCTCCCAGATATTCTCATCCTTTCCTCGGAGAGATGGCTTTAGCTTTACACAGAATAGGATGCCTATTTACTTTTAACTTGTTTGGTTTGTCAAAGTAAAGGTATAGTGTTCTGTACTAGAGCACCATCACCAGGGATATCAGTTTTCAGCTAACAGGTAGTACAGCTATTAGTTCATGATCTGGAGCAATTTTCTTGGTATATATTTTGGAGGGGAAATCAAAAGTCTTATAGTGTAGTGCAGACTCGGAGAAGTTCCTTTGGAAGGAATTTCACTGCTTAGAAAATTCTCTGGTTTTGTGGCTGACACAATGTAACCAATGAGCCCTGTCCAGAAGAAAAATGGAAGCAGGCAGCAGAATTTTTTGCATTGCACTGCTTTGCTGTGCTCACGGAGCACGGCAAATTTAAAGTGAAGTTGCAAAAATACCTGAAAAAGGCTTCACATTTGTCATATTTATCCTCCACACACTTCTTTCTCTTACTTTCTCTCTCTTGCTCTCCTCTTCTTCTAAATGGGCATGTTAGAGGAGAGTCAGTACTCAATCTTGTCAAAATCTGGTCAGTGTGCCCTTCATTTACTGTAATGAAAGGAATTTTCACCTTGCTTCAAATGTAACTGTAATTAGGTAAAGGTAGATGCATACCAGAGGCTCCTCATATCGTTCTGTTCAGCTGCTTCTAAAAGCTCAGTTTTGACTTCATCTTAAACGTTGATGGGGATTTTTAATGTTCATGACACCTTCCTCATCACCCTGCCTTCTATACTGTGTAGTCATTTGCGCCTGAACAAAGGCGAATGTCGACACCAGTAAGTGTTGATGATGGTGTTGTGCCTCTATGAACAAACCTAAGTGACTCCACAGGTGAAAGCAGTGAAGACCTCTGGGTGATAGGAGAAGCTTAATTGAGCTTTCCTGTGACACAGGACAGCTTTCAGAGCATCACTAAGCAAGGCCATGTCATGTTACGTAGCTAACACCAAATACTTGCTTTAAAGAATTCATGGTTCAGAAGGAGTATTTAAATAATTTAAATAGTTGAATGGGAACAAAATTTCTATGAGGTGTGAAGAAAATGAAGTGAAAAATGAGTAAATTTCTTGAGAAGTTAGGTTCGGCAGTTATAGTTCTTCAGCTATATAGGCAGGAGCACATTTCAGTTTTCTGTTTACATTATAAAGCAAGGGAACTTTGAGGAGGATTTTGAAAGAGGGATATTGATTTTGGCCTTGAGGCTATTCTCATGTGAAGTCTGGATAAGATTCAACTTGAACTGGTGGAATAACTACACAAGTTGTCCTATGGCAGTGACATTAAAAGCGCTTCCAAGTTTGTCTTTTTATTGGGGAAGAGCAGTGTATAGGAGGAAGAAAAAGAAGGAAGAAAATCTGAAAATTTACCTTTCAGATTAGTTTATGTGGAAAAGATTGTGTTTCTAAGTACTGAAACTTGATGGAAAGATCTGCAGATGTATGGGACAGGAGTACGCACTTACTGCCTTTGCAGAAGCATACAAGTCGACTGTGGGGCTTTTACCTCCGAGACACTGGTGTTACAGCAGCTGAATCTCTGCAACGTTCTTTAACTCTCAAAAGTTTGTTTTGGCAGTGTGGTCAGATAATAGATTAGATTCAGGTAGGCTCTGTGGTATTAGAAGCAATATGCTTTGAGTCAAATGACAGGGCTAAATATAGAATGAAGTCACGTTAGTGGTCCTCAGTAATAAAAAAAAAGTTGATGTGATTGTCTTTCCTCAGAAAAGAAGAAAGAGAAAAGCCTATGCATAGTCTGTTTCTGTAAAAAAGAATGTTACTGCGTATGCCCAGAAATAATCTGGATCTAGTCTCCAAGTTGTTGAAATACTGCTTCTGGAGTCACAGTTTCTTGGAAAAAGTCTCAAAGAAATACTCTGCTCAGTCAAGACTTGAAATACTTAGTACTCAGACAGAGTTTTGTCAAATTGGAGAGCTAAAGGGGTGAATTCCAGCTCACTGATAGCTCTGTGAAGGAGGCAGCTCAGTGGTGGTCATGTGAGGATGTGAGTTCCTGACTATCGGTGCTGTCAATCAAAGAAGTATTGGTATCTCAATAATATTGAGCTGAATATATTATAGGTAGCTCATATCCAGGCCTCAGGGTTTTATTTGAAGGTGAGAGAAAGATTTCTAGATAATGAAAAAAAACCAAACCAACCAAACAAAAAAATCCAAGCCCCAAAAAAGTCATGTATTTATCCACGATCAGGATATGGAGCTGTAATTCAGCAGAGTCTCTGAAGAAAACCCTTGTAGGTCAGTTGCAGTTTTCATCAAATTTAAAAACTGTCTTGTGCTTGAATTCCTTTAACCACAGTCTTTCCTGAAGAAAGCCTGTGTGTTCCATTAGCAATAACTGAAATATTTGTACAATTATTAGTACAGTTGAGAATTGTAATGGTATAATCAGAAAGGATGGAGCATTTTGTAATCAACTGTCAATAATATGATTGTTCTATCATGCTCCTGCACCATTTGGTTTGAAAGCTCTCACTGATTTTAATGGTAGCACGGTGGATTCTAAAGACTGTGTATATACTCAGCAAGCGCTGGAGTCCAGGGCTTCCTTTCTGCCCCAGAGGGCCAGAAAGATCCATAGGATTAAATGCTCCATCATCCCAGCTATCCCACCCACAGTGCTTGCCAGGATTTCTTATCTCTCTAAACTATATCTGGGCATTGTAGCATAGGCCAAAAGTGTGAACAGGAATGCCCTAACAAATACATGGTATGGATGATTACATGCCATTGCTGAAGTCTGAGTTCTTCCCTTCACTTATTGGTACAGATATAACCATGGAAATTCATAGAATTATATGTTTATTGGGGAAGAGCATTATTTATTGTAGATTTTTGGTGAGACATTAATCAAATACTTTAAATGAAGAATTATTTATATATATTTATATTATGTACAAATATAAAACAGAAAGATTATGCTCTCTTTTTTTTGGAGAGGGTGGAAAACCAAAGAACAACACACAAAAAAAGGCAACCAAAACCCCCTAAAACAAACCATAAAACAACAATTCTCCAGGTCTTAATTTGAGATGACAAATTTTTTTAATCTCAGAGTGACATAAAAGTGCAAAAAATACTATAAATAAATACTCCAAAATACTCCACATGAACCCATATTATCCCGATTAAGGTTGTTATTTTACTGGTTTTATTTAAAGAATGTTCTATTCTGACAGTTTTAAAAGCAGAAAGAAACAATGTTAGTCTTGAAGATGTTTTAATGGCTTATTCTCTATATAAAAATCACATTCAACGTGTCCATATTAACAGACATCCTATCATGCAGTGACTCTAGTGTAATAATTCTTTTTATTCATGTCATTCTGATGGGTGACATTTAATGTATGGTGAAGGACAACAGTGAATTGCTGTGCACTCTAAACTGGATGTTTCCTTTGCTGTGGTGTTAAATGTTAAACAAGAAGGTTGTTGCAAATTGAATAGAAAGGCCAGATTTATTATACAACCTTTGAACGACCAAACTTTTTTTAAGAAGCCCATATACTTTTACATTGCAAAATATGATTTCACAGTTCATTATGTGCCTTTAGGAGGTCCTCTGATCTACTTCTTCCCTTCAACTGGGGACAAGCTCTTGAATGAATTGAGGAAATCAATAGGTGTTGCACTTTTAAAAGAGGAAGCATTTGAATTTCTCAAGTACCTTTCTCTCTTATACTGTGTTTTATTCTCTTAAAGGGAAATAATTATTAATTTATTACTTTATGTTTCTAGTATAGAATAGACTATCACTGTTTTATATTATGAATTTACAGACTTATTCATAGACACAGAATGATCATCATAAAAATTTTGTTTGGACCAAGATGGCAAGATCTTCTAATGAGTAGTGCATGTGAATCCCCTATAATTGCAAACATGCCAGTCAACAGTATAAGAAATTTTGCAAGGCCTATAGAGAGTTACACACTGTTGGACTAAATTACACTGAACACTTGCAGACTGGTTTTCCTAATAAAATATATTTCAAGGTAAGGGTAAATATAGGATATTACACCATGAAGTTTAAGAATTATAAGTAAGTATGTGCTTTTATTTCAAAAATAATTAAATCAAGAGTGAATGCAATGCCTATGCAACTCCTATCTTTTACATAGAATTTTGAGGTTTCTTAAAATAGGAAAACTGGCTAAATGTAATCTTTGAAGATGTGTCAGCCTAATAAGTATTTATATAAAGTAGTTTCTGAGAACTCAGTCCACCCTTTCAGTTTAGGAACATTAAAAAACCTGATGAAGTCCATAACAGTGATAGTACACGGTGTTTTAGACTATCACAAAAACGAGGACTAACATTCTCCAGAAAAAATGAAGTGATCATTTGTAAAGATATATGTAATCATTAAGGTTTACATGGATCTGTTACTTCTTACATAACAAAGATGATTTCTTCCCTGGAAGCATGAAGGCATTTTTTTCCTCATGTGTTAGAGCATGGGCTAAATATCAATGTGTGTTATCTCAAAAAGTTGATCTAAGATACTGCTAACATTTTGCTAATGCACACTGCACATATTCTTTGAATATTCTTACATCAACAGACAAAGATTTGCTAATTTTCTTTGACAAAAACTTCTGAGTTCCAGATCAGGACTTCAGTTTCTATGATTTTCTAAAACATTCTTGAAGGTGTGTTTTGGGGAATATAAAGGAGAATACATGCTAAAATTACTTTTCGTTAGATTTGACAGTCTAGGCTCTGGGAGCAGATCAATGAATGTACTTGGAAGGAGTCATTATATTTTACATATTAAAATTGTAGAACTGTATTTTTTTTACTATCATTTTTGGGTTGCTTAATGAGTCATTCTTGATTCAGGAATAATTTAAAGGCAACAAACATAATAGATACTTCTTGGAACAACTATAAACAATATGTTATTCAAATTTTTAACATATATTAAAAGAATTTGGGAAAAAAAAGATGCACTTTACTTTTTAAAAATGAGATTATTGTTTCATGGTTTCAAGATATCAAAGTGTCTACTAGTTATTCATAGTCATGGCATTTTAAGGATAGCACTCTTCATAGCACACAGTAGCTTTTTTTTTTTTTTTTTTTTTTTTTTTTTTTTTTTTTT
>VZRR01013066.1:1006219-1153045 GCA_013398015.1 Oreocharis arfaki
TTTTGGTTGCTACATGACAGAAAGACAACTACTTAAGTTCGAATGTGTGTAGTTTTAGTAGAATTGAAAATCTAAGTATTCCTTAATCTGGGATAAAAAAGAAAAGGAAATTATGCTATATAAAATAAGTCCTTTTGAAACAGTGAAAGTTTTCAATTAGAGAATAGGAACATAAAGGAGAAATTATGGAATTATAGTGAAGAGAAAATTTTGTGGAGAAGATAAATTATACTTTATTGTTTACCCTTTTTCAGAATACAGAAAAGGAAAGAATGTTAAATTGAAAATAACAAATTTAAAACAGAAAAGAGAATTTACTTTTATTCTTGTAGAGTGTTAATTAGCCTCTGAAACTTTTTTGTGGCTAAAATCAAAAAGGAGTGCTTTGCAATAAAACTATAGTGATTAGATATACAAGTGCATCTGGGGTAGTGCTTCATGTGTAAAGCAATGGCTGGAGATGATAAAGAAACTTCCTCAGTAGTGCGTGGGCAATTTTCAATTTTGTCATACTTTACAACTTCCAACTTTATTGCAACTTCTTATGAAATGCTAGTACTAATACTAGTCAGAAAGAGAATATGTTTTTAAAATAACTTTCATTGTCTCTTCTCCCTAGTTTAGAGAGCAGTAGTGTTGAGGAAAAAAATTATCAGTGTGGAAAATAGCGGGCATTCTCATTTTCTCGTGTTAATATTTATTATGATAACAGTCATACTTATTGTGAAAATTTTAGTAAAATAGTAAATCTACTTCATAGATGGTGCTGTGTAATGTCATTTTATTTCATGTTCTGTGCATTTCATTCACCTGTTTACACTGTCTGTTAAGTAAGTTCTTTGTGCATCAAATAAATCCACAGTTCAATGCTAAGATTTGGGAAATTTTACTCTAGACTGTAGGTCTATTACAGCATCCCAAAGATCATGGAAAATACTTCCATCAATCTCTGTAGACTTTAGTTAAGGCCCACTTGAACATATAAAACAGGAAACAACATGGAGTGCAGTAAAGTAGAAAAAGATATTTCATGTGAACCTAGATAGGACAAAATGTTCTCCTGAGTTTCTTGAGTTAGTATTTGAAGCAATGGTGAAAAATATGGCCTTGAATTTGGGCCTCTATGAATGTTACTGGCATCATGACCATTACGAAACAAAAGCTGCAACTGTCATCTAAGTTGGTTCAGAATATGCACCTGAATATTTATTTTACTGTAGTAAGTGACAATTAGGTAAGTTTTTCCCTACTTCCCTGTTAATAATTCCTGATTTATGAATTTATGTTTAGCAGTTCAATTAGGTTAAATGACATGTTGAGACTGAAAGTTGTTGTTGATTAAAAAAGCTATAAATCATGAGAGACAGAGTGGTAAACAGGTAGGCTTTTATTCTTGTGAAAAAGAAATTTTAAGAATAATGAAAATATTATTTAATGCATTTCTCAGTTGAAAACAACAATGCGGTAAGAAAGAAAAATAAAGACAAAATTTGATTCTTAATGAATAAGAATACAAATAATTTTCAATTTAGGTAAAGGTTGTTGTTTGGGTTATTTCCTAGACATGTTTAATAACTGCTGATTTTTAAGCAGTTTTTTCTGTAATAATAAATGCCACCTTTTGTATTTAAAGTCAGAGGCTCAAAAAAATTTTGTACATAGGTAACTTTAAAAGTGTCTCTACCTGTTTACTCTGCTGTCATTATTAAAAACCTCACAGACAAATATTATTCTACTTTTACTTATTGCATGCAATTTTGATATCAATTTTTAAAAAGGCATAAAAATGCACATAAATAATTGGTGCATAAAACTAATCATAAAATGTAATGTGAATGTATATATTTTATTTTGATAACTAGTATTTTTCAGTAAATCAAGCATATATTTATCCATATATTATATTTGAATATGTAGACTCAGTATAAGATAGTGCATATAAATTTAAAATATTGCTAGGAGCAATCCAGATATGAATTTGCTGTGTCTCATGCAGTCTTACATTATATTAAATCATGACATAAAAGCAAATATGTTTAGTTAAATTGTAAGTGACACCCTTTCCTTTGAGAATACTTCATAAAATCAACATGTGGCTTAGTTGTTTGATGCTTATAATAATACTGCTTGCATTTTCATCTAATTAATCCAAGAAAATCTATCAGAACATTTAGTTCTTTGCATTATTTTTTAATATATTTTCTCAGTTGATTAAAATTCAACTTTTTTTCAGGTCAAAAAATCAGTACAATAGTTTAACCACTGATTTTTTGTTTTGTTTTGAAGAACAGCAAGAAAAGAGGGTTTGTGGTCAGGTGAAAATATTTTTGCTGAATTGCCTAATGTATTACAACTGTTTCGTTTACAGAAAACAATACCTTTCTTTTGCATGAACTTTTTCCTTCTTCATTCTCAAATTTAAAGCCACTCTGCCATCAAGGATGTATGTATAAAAAATTGCCTTATAGCATGGAAAAAAATTATTCAGTCATAATATAAAGCAATTTTAACTTGGATGGATTAGTTGTACTGTTATATTCAAATGAGCTACAGCAAGTTTTGGGTCCATTCTGTCAGTCCTTAATCAAAGAAGCATGGATAAAATACTAGAAGTTTCTCTGTAATTATTTTATTCTGTTTATTGCTCAATGAATGTTTGAGGGTTTTTGTTTTGTTTTGTTTTTTTTAAGGATAAACCAGAATGAATTACGTGTGTATTTCTACGGGGAAAATATAACTTGAAGATTGAGTTATTGCAGTCGAACTTGGCTGAAAATGCAGTATGTTGGAAGTAATCTACATACTAAGTTATTTCAGGAAGGTGTGCTTTTAAGTAATGCATCCAAATCAAACCAGCAACTATTTGATTTTTGGTCTTTTTCTTTAAATTTCAGAAGCAGGGATATTTTGCATCTGAAAATGAATAAGAAAGAAATATTATCCATCTCTTTAGCATTTATCTTTTCCTTACTGTCTGGTCTAATTTTTTTGTGGCTAAAATTAAAAATCAGGTTGGCTCCTCCGAGAAGTGCTTTTGACAAAATAGTGTCCTTTATATTTTATCATTCTGAACACTTTTTCTTTGTTTGTAGGGAAAAGAAAATGTTTTGTTAAGTTTTACAGTGCAGAGTCAAACCAAAATTTTTTAATTTGAAAGCATGTACTTTTATAGTTGCCAGCTTCCTCTTGTTGGATTTTAAAATATGGAAAACTAGTACTGTTTCATGTACTTAGACAATAATTGCTCAGGCAAATCTGAAAGGAATAGGCAGTATTTCTTGAACTGCTTGATTTTACTGATGTTATCAGATAAATATAACAGAAGAGAAATCTTGCGTTGCCTGAGACTGTGAGGAATTTCATAGCTGAATGAGTGTTTAGATACAACTTAACATGATTCTTAAGAGCATGAACCTGAAGTGATTTGTTTTTTCAGTTTACTCAAGAGATCTAGTGATTACACATTACTGATATTGATTGTTGCTTGACTTAATAGTAGAACTGATTATGTCCTGTTTCACTTTCTGTCTCCTTTCCAAACCTGGAAAGGATCATTGCCATTTGTAGTAACTTGAGATTAGATCACCCCAGTTGAATAAATGTAGCTGGGTCAGAACAAATTACTAAATGTGTTCACCTCTTCAGTATGAGTGGCTACATGAACTGCACTGTAATTTTCTTTTATTTTTTGCATTGTGAACGGAACTAGTAGACATTGTGAGCACAACTACTAGTAAAATGAAGGCAATATAACTTTGGCATGATAACAATGTTATTGCTAATGATTTCTACAACTCCTGTAATTGAATTAAATTGAAAAAAAATGATGCCAACAATTCCAGTAGTATGAAACCAAAAGGTTCTGAATGGATACATATGCAATCCTTGGCTCTTCCAAGTTTGTAGTAATTTTAATTGAAATTCTTATTTGCATATAATTGAGCCACCCAGAGAGAACCTACAGCAGTAATTCCTATGCTCCAGCGTACCCCTGCTGGCGTTTCCTTTTTCTTACAACTGAGTTGATATTTGTTCTGCAGTCTGTTGGTTTCTCGAGTAATAATCCATAACAAAGTCCATGCAGTAGGAATATTCTTCTGTACTCTAAGATGTGCCAATAGCAAAAAACTTCCTGTAATGAATCTCTACATTGCCAGACAATGCAGTGTGTCTGCTCTGAAAAGTGACAAACACATACCCACACTCATAACCCCATGATTCTTTTCCCATCGCAGGAAGGAGGAATTCCTATGGTACATTTTCTTTTCTTTCTTTTTTATGGAACTCTTCCATGATGCAGATAATACTTTGTTGTTTTTGTTTCACAAATGATTTTTTATGTTAGGTTTTCTTATCAAGTTCTTTTAGTAGAATTTTTTCTACTTTGTGTGTAATCGTATTACGTATGGGTCAGTTTGATAGTAATAGTTGTTAAAGATACTTCTATACTAAAGAAACCCATATACAATATTTAAATAATATCTACTCATGTGAAATATACAATCAGTAAACACCCTACTTTTTCTGAGGAAAATGAGTAAATTTACCATGTCTGTCATCCCAAATGGATTAAATCTGAACTCTAGATTTTATTAGAAATCTGCTTTGAAGGATAGATCACAGTTTTCCACTGAAACAGCTCTCATTTGCTTTTCATTAGCAAGTGGTGATGATTTTGAATGTCTCATCTTTCTCTATAATCCTGTGATAATTGCATCCATTTAGTCTACCATGTAAGGCATCCATGAATTTTAATCTTTTGTTTACAGACACCTAGCACTTCCCATGCTTTCCTGTTGAATGCTAATGCAGAGCACAGGTCTTAGCCTGTTCAGGATAAATAAGCAGTTAAGTAAGAGCTTTGAAAGCGATAGCTTCACTAAACTGTTTGATGAATTGGTCAAGTGCCATTTTTACACATAATTCTGAGAGATTGCTTCCAAATGTTTAATTTTGAGAGGGAGAAATATATGCATTAGTTAAAGTGATAGAGTATCAGTTTGAGTACAGTTTTGGATTTGTCATTGTTCTGTGGCTTAAATTGCCATTAATTGAAAAAATATGTCCAACCTCTACAGTAATGTTCTCTAAAACCTTTACAAAGCAATTCATGGGGATTTGGTGTCTCTTAACTGATGGCGGTGTAAAGACAGAACCTGGTAGATATAGAACAGGTGACATTTTTGTCTTCTAATTTACTTTCAGGAAATATATAGTTATGCCAAGATACAATGAAATTAACTTACCGGCACACATGAGAAATCATTAGGGAATGATAAGAAAAGTCAGATTGTTCAAAAGGACATAGTGTCCACTGGAACTCAAACCCTGCTTCGCCTGACTAGGAGTGACTTCTATGATAGGCTCAGACTCATACCAGATGTGAAGCTATAACCTACACAATTCCGAGAAATTGAAGAGCCATTTTTCCAGATTCATGGCACTGCTTTTTCCCTGTTCTTTCCCCAGAAATATTCATTAGGAAATTATAGCCTAGTAAAACAACAACAGCAGTAATAAGTAAAGTAAATACCTTTTACAGGTTAAAAAAAAAAAAACTTTAGCACGATAATAAAAAATCCAGTCTTTATATATGTGTTTTGCAGTAGGCTTATCCCTATCGATTCCTTCCACTTACTGAGAAGGCTGTGGTGCCTTCTGCAACTTTAGAAATCTGAAAGGAAGTAGGACCAGGTTCTTTCTTACACACAGCATAGACTACATAATGGACAAAATACCTAAGTGAAGTGCACTTTTCTCTGTTGTTTTGATCAAGTCTTCTCATCAAGTGTTGTTTAACTTCTATTTAGATAGCAGTACAGCATTTTTGGCCTGTGTTAGTTTCTTCATTTCATAAAATTTAAGAATTAGACAAAGGAAAATAATTCCAGCAACCAAAAAGATAAGAATAATGCAGAGATCTTCAGTGAGTAAGAGACAGGTCTTCCTCGCAGATTCTTAGCACATTTACAGGCAGTGTTGCAGACTGAATAAAGGGAGGGAAGTTCTGATGCAGTTGATAATTCAAGAAGGCAGTTCAGCCTGCAAGTAACTCATTCTCCCATTTCTGACAGTTGCACCGAGTGCCTCAGTGAGCCACCTAACAACAGTACGTGTCCTTCTTCTTACACTTTTCATTAGCACTCTAGTCAAGGGATCAAGAGCAAAGAAGCAAAGAGTACGAGATCAGACTCTTTCTTGCCTGAATTAGTAGTGTGTTATGAAAAATAAATAAAACATCCATTGACAACAGAAAGAATGGTTTCTTGGAAGATGTTTTGCATTTGCATTCAAATACATAAAATGATTCAAAATATAGAGAAAACTTATTTGTTGCATCATACGGGCCAAAAACTCAAAAGTCAAACTTCTATAAAAGTAGTATTTTATTCTGCTGTACTGCTCCTTCTAAAGAAAACTATTTTGTTATTTCTAGAACTTAACTTTGCATTTTCATCCGCTTTCATAGTAATCGTAGAACTGAGGTAGAGAGTTCGGTCACAGGACTGTGTTTGAGAAGAGAATGTAAAATTTTTGATAGCTTACCTTTGCTTGAAGCATATTCCTTTTCTGAGTCTATTTAAAAACTCTTTTAGGTTTTCTTTGTTTACTTTGAGTTAACATTTTTTGATTATAATTGTAGCTTAGATTTGTTTATATTAATAGCTTTTCTTATTCTACTTTGAATATGACTCACTGTGCTCATGTCACATAGTAGAAAATGAATTTTCAGCTGACGTATAGGAGCTCTAAAATAGGGTCTGGGTTTTGAGACATATATATTGTTTATATATATACTGTATATATATATACACTTTTTTAATATATAAACTGTACAGTAAATACTGTTTTTGTCAAAATGGAATTAAAATTGTACAATGGACATTTATAGAGTTATTAATCTGATCCATCTTAGGAAACACATTTGCTCAGGTAGCAGTTCCACCGGATAGTAATTTTGTTCACATACAATCATATTTTCATATTTATACCTACATATGTGTATATATGTAGGTGCTGGCTGTGCGTGTGATTTGTATTTAAGTATCCTGACTTTTTACAATCCTACTGTCGCATGGCTTTGGCTTGAGGCCTGAAGGATTGTGTTTTTTCTCACAGGTGTAGTGGTGGTTAAGTCTGAATACTGTCTGCACGTGGCAGCTGATCTAAAACCTAAGGAGGACAGAGCAGTTTACAGGGTCAACTTACAATTTCTTTGTTACCATTCCAATTTTCATGGACAGAGAAGATCCTCTGGGATCTCTTGCCAGTGTTAAGATGGCTACTATTACTGTTCCCATGGTAAACATTGTACAGGGAGTGATTGAAGCTAGGCTCTGTGGAATGAACTACAATTATCTTCCATTGACCTCAAAGCTTTTGGTAAATTAACCTCAAAATCAGTCCTTGTGTTTCTTCAAAAGAAGTGCTTTATGTGTTTAAAGGATGATTTTACCCTTTGAAACGCATTTTTAAGAGTTTAAGTGGACGTGGATTATCTGTCTCCCTACTCCTATCTCCCTGTTTCCAAGTGTCAGTGAAATCTCCCTCTCTCCTTCTTTCTTATTGCTCCATTAAGGCATGATATTCTCTATAAGCCTCTTCGGCAAATAATTTGCTATACAGGCTGTAAATTTATGCTTATTGTTGCAGTACATCAGAGCCATCCAATTGTCCTTAGTATTCATTTTCCTAACAGTAGTTGCCAGGTATTGATTTTGAAGGTTTCTGTAGTGTCATCTCTTAAAATCATTTGCTCAAACCTCAGGAGACAATTAGTGATGAATGAAGACAAAAATAATTTGAGATTCAGCTTAGCAGTTCAAATGTTCGCTGGAGCCATATGGTCTTTTCATTCTACACTCTTAGAAACACATTTAGAATTATATCACATCATGTAGTGTTTTATCACTTTATTTGTTGATTTAAAAAAAAGTTAGAGAATTCTGTAAAAATAAAATAGACCAGAGAATTTTCAGTGTAAACTTGTGAAATATACTCAAAGTAGAATACTGGGGAAAAATTTCATTTAATTTGTTTTTAGGGAAAGAGTCAAGATTTTGGCTTGGTGGAACCAGCTAATATATTTCTAAATACAGCTAGAAAGCAACCAATTGTCATATCAGGAATAGAAAGCTTGGATTATTTTATCCTCAAAGAATACAATCATGTAAAAATGTTGTTTGCTGAAAAATATCATATCACCCTATACTGAAACTCACTTTTCTGAGGGTAAAATATATGACTTAAATTATAATAATTTTCATGGACTCAGCATGTCTCAATAGCCTCCAAGTGTTCAGTAAATTACCCTCAAGATCCATTCTTGTGGTTTTACATAAAGAGATACTTTGTATGTGTAAATGCTATCTTAATAAAATCTGGTGAAACACAAGTCTGAGTAACTGCTACCATTCTGTTCAGCCATTACTGTTCAGGATATTTAGTCTCCACACTAATTGAAAAATGAGTGATTTTTAGGAACAGAATTTAAATTAATATTAAAGAATCATTATTTATTTGTTATTATTTGTTTTAAAGAGGATTAAACTGGTTTTTATATTGTAAGACTTCAACCTGACACATGAAGGTATGCAATTTTGAAACACAAGAATGGCTGATTTTTTAAAAATTACTGAATATTCATATTATAGCTAAATCTTCTGCCCTAAATAAATCTATCTTTACTGTTACAATGAAATAATAATGCTTATTATAGTTATGACATTTGTGTCTCAGTTGTACTTATCTTTTGAACAGAGAGTTTAAAAGGATTCTATAAGCATTAGAAAGATAAAATAATACCCTTTTTGTTTTTCTGAAACAGCTTACTCTTCTAAAACAGCTCACTTCCTTAATTGTAGAAAAAAAATACTTGAATTATAATTCAGTCTTAGTGGAGTATGTTGATAGCAGTTTATATAGTAAAGAAATTGATCATAATTATTGTAAATTTTATATTATATCAGGAAGGAAAGAAGGAAAGAATGCTCAAGCAATGTTGGAGAGATTGCTAACATAAAAATCATATAATTGTAAGATGATTTCTTAAACCATAAGAATATTCTGATTTGCTTTGTGATTTTCACTATTGTTTAACACACACCACCAAAAAAACCCAAATGGACAAAACCAAACCAAAACATCTCTTTTTAAAGCAAAGAAATAGTATTAGCTGGCTTAGAAGGTTGCAGTGCATGTAAAAAAGTAAACAGCATTGTTTCTTAAGAAATAGAATAGATACCACTGTAGGTTTTTTTCCCCTCGGTATAGTAGTGAATAACAAGGTGCTTCCCCGCAGCTGCATATGACAGGCAAAATCTCTTTGCATGTAGCAATTAGTTTACAGCACCCTATAGCCTGGAGCCCAGCAGGAATTATTTGCAAACAAGTACAATATAAACAAAAAGATAGTTGTTGTTGTTAAGCAGCTGACTTGCTTCTTTGATCACCAAGCAGTTTCTTCTGATGAGAAATGTTTCTCTTATTTTAGAGACGAATATGGATGGAAAGCTAAATCAGCAGAAAGCATAAGAAAGCTATCTTGTTTCAGGTTGTGATTGTTTCTTGAGACAAGTGATAAAACTTGGTGAATTTAGGCTATTCTAAACACAAAATGAAAATGATTCAAGTTTTTTTTTCAATATAATAGATTGAACGAAGCAAACAAAATTTCATGCTTGTAAAAGAAATATAAGAAAGAAACAAGTTTAAATACCTTTCAGGATTTTTCATAAATCTCTGAGGTATTTCTAGAATTGTTACATATTTCTTACTAAGACACGCTTTGAATGAACCTATATTCAGACACAATATCTTTATTTGGTATCTATGCTATATCAGTGGCTCATCTATTTTACATTTATACACCGTATCATTAAACGCACACAGCATTGCTTGCTCACAGCAAGAAGAATAACTCCCCCAAAGCATTAAAGGAAGATCATAAAAATACCACGGTCTGAAATTATAGCCCCATGAAAAGTTAAAAGAACTACTGATATCAATGGGAAAAATTCACATCCAGACTATACTAAGGATAGGAGCACACAATTACACTTTTTTTTTTTAATGTTTGTTTGTTTCTTAAGTTATCCTCTGCAGCCAATACTAATATAATTATGAAAATTATTAAATTATCCTTATGACACAATATTATGTGTTAGCTTAAATTCAGTGATAGTTTAAACAGATGGATTTGACCTTACAGTCAACTGGATAGACAAAAGGAGAACGTACAAATGGCTGTAGTGACCTGCCTGGTGTTAAGAAATTATGTTATGTTAATTATGTTATGTTTGATTGGGGTATGTATCCTTAATTTCCCATCTGGAAACAAAGACACTGTACAGTTGATAAACAAAAGCCAAGTCAGATACTCCAGAGATATACTGGGCAAATATGCTTGTCATTATAATAATTACTGCTCAAAAAGGAAAAGTAGTGTATCAGAAGCCTCAGCAATCGCTAGACTGCTTGCAGCGCACACTTGCAACACAGCCCATTTAGCCTAAGTAAAAGCTACTTTGGGATGTTTAGTATCTGCTTGCTCTGATAGAAATGCTATATTTTATTGTCTGCTTACCTTCTACAAAATCATTACCTTGCTTCAAATTGCTTAGTCGTAAAGTGGTTGTTTGTAAGAGGCAACTGAAAATAAACAGAATTCAAAATAAAAAAAAAAAATTAGGAGAAGAAATAGTTTTAAGCAAGAAAGAATTTTCACTTTGGGGCTGTGTATTTAGTAGATATTAAAGGTTAATGCTGGAAATTCTATGAAATGGGCAGTAGAGGAAGAAAGGACTTCTTTAATTTAAATTGCTAACAGATATATTTACATATTGGATAATCTGTGAATGGGCCTGAAATTTATGACTGAGATCATACTTGTTAACTTTACAAGCTCAGATGTTACAGACTAGGAGTGCTTTCATCATAAATATGGTTTTTATCTTGCACATGACCCGTTTTGCTCAAAACAGAACAGTGCTCCTGAGAGAGTAGTACCTATGTAGCTAAATATTAACAATAATTGTCTGGTTGAATGAACAACAGGCTTTATTTTTTCCTCTCATATACACATAATAAAAGATTCGTTTCTCATGTATAAACTTGCAAAACCTTTTGTTAGTAAATTCAAATTTTTATAATAATATTTTACATGTGCTAAGTAATATATATTCCTATATATATTTATATACTAAGTTATGTATTTTTCTATACAATAATTAATAATTGTATGTTCCTGCTTTCTAAGATGCCTGCCTTAAGATGCATAACAATCTTGTATTAAAAACCTGAAAATTATTGCCTGATCCTCTGGAAATATCTCATATCAAGCTTTGGAAAATGTAAGCTGTAAATCTTTTAAAGCTTTAGGGGTCAAACATGTCAAAGAGGCCAGGCTCTTACAGTTTTCTTGGTTATGTCTGTTCCATTACAAAACCCACAATTAAAACTCATGCTTAAAACAAGAATATACACATATTGTGTATATTATACACCCTTGCATAAAAGGACAACGTGTATTAACTCCTTCAGACAAGTTGGATAGCAACCTTAAGTCCCACTAGAGCAGTGCTAGCAAAGGCTGCTCACCTAGGTCTTGTCCTCTTATGTAAATGTATTTCTCCTATAGAATGCAGTAGAATTGTAGAATAGACTGAGTTGGAAGAGGCACCTTGTTGTCATCCACATGAATCCCAACACTGAAAGCAGCGGGAGCTTTGAAGGTTTCCCAAAGCTCTGCCGAAATCAAGTTTTTGAGATCACCAAAGATAGAGATGGCATAACTTCTCTGTAATGTGTTTCAGTGCTTAAGCCCTCTCAGTGTGAAAAACTCTAGTGTCCAGAGAGAACTTTTTTCTTCCTTTCATCTTTTCTCTGTACGTCTTCAGGAAGAACATGGATCCATCTACTCTTCAGCTAGCTGAACATAGAAAGTAGATATTACCCTGTTGTTATTTCTGCAGATCTCTCATTCTGCCAGTCTCTGAGAGGTTTATGCCACAGGTGGCCCAGAACTGGACACAGTACTCCAGATGTAGTCTCATGACTGCCTAATGGGCAGGAACAATCACTTCTCTTGACATTCAGGCTGAAAGTTTGCTGAGGTGTATATTCCATTCCACTGTCCAGGTTGCTAATGAAGTTTTTTTACAGCCTTGGCTCCTATATCAACCCAATGAGAAATACTGTCCATTACTGGCTGTCAGGTAAATTTTGAATTATTTCCACTCTTCTCCAAGAATGGAAATACAGGCAATTTTTTCTTCACCTTGCAGTCTACTGGTATCCAGGCATTAGCTTTCCAATTTGGCCATAGAGTTGCTATAGGACACTGATAAACAGTCATTAAAATCAAGTTTGCATCTCCTGCTCTTTCGTTAACCACAGAGTTAATCTTCTTATCACTGAAAATACTTAAATTGGTTAGATATGATTGTCTTTGTAAACCTCCTTTTGCTGTTCTAAAACACTTTGTTCTTTTCTGTCTGGTAGTGATTTCAAGGAGGACTTTTCCGATTATCTTCCCAGAGTCTGAGGTGGGGTTTACTGCTCTGTAATTCCATGGATCTTCCTCTCTGACCTTCCTCGAAGACAGATGCAACATTTTTCTATTCTAGACAACAGGGATTTCTTTTGAATGTGGCTCGATGAAGAGATCTGTCTCTACAAACCTTCTCTATCCATTTACCGAAACTCAATTCGGAATGAGACAGTGGAACACAATGCTTTTTTGGGAGAAATTCCTGAAAATTATATGCCTATCTTTTGACTATGCTATCACAGTCAGTTTGTAGAGGAAACAATGAATAGAGAAGAGTTTTGCTTAACAAAGTTTTCAAAACTAATCAGTATTGAATGGGGTTGCCCTCATGGACCCTCCTCCTATAAATCTCCTAGTTTATTTTAGATAAGCATTACTTGAGAAATATTTAATAGTCAATACCAAAAAGAGTAGCATTATCCAGGTATAGAGAGAGGATGTTCTTACATGCGAATAATGTTGACATATCCATTAATATTTTCATCACAGTATTGTTTATCTTATCCTGTTTACAGAAAAATTCCAGGACTGTCTGAAAATAAATTCTAATGTGCCAAACTAAGATGGCTGTCAAGAGTAATTTTATTTCACTGATACATACCAGCCAGGAGTGAGTATATTTAATGTCTTATTATAAAGGTAGGCCTTGATTCATTTTAAATCACTCCTCACTTCATATGGAGACTATGATAGACTTCGGTAAGTGAGTACACTACCCTGTGTAAACCAGGTCAGTAACACAGGCGAAAGCTTAGAGATATAAGCTTTTTTTATATAGAGTCAGTTGCAGGAATGTATAGAGTACTTGGTGACAGCTTTTCTGGACTTCGACAAGCATTGATTAAGTTGTTATATCTCCACCAGAAAGGTGTTTCTCTGTTTGAGTCTCAGAAGCCTGGGGAGACAAGAAACATAATAGAGCTCTGTTGTGGTCTTCAGGTATCTAGCATTCCCTAGCATGTTTGCCTGCTAACTGAGCTAACACTATTAGCTGTAAATTTTATATGTAAAATGAATTTTTTTTTACATTAATTAAAATTTATCAAAAGACAGTCCTGGAAAAGTTAATTCCATTTACTCTTCCATTCTCTTTTCTCTTTGTCTCGTTTAACTGGAAAAACAGTTGGATACTGGTAGTCTTAACTATTTCTGGCTTAAGTGTGGATTTCTTTACTAGGAAAAATGGTTAAACTTTTTAAGGTATTATGAATTGCATCAGGTATAGGAACAGTTACTCTTAGATGGATGCTGCTTTTTAAGATAGAATGAAGACTGAATTAGGATTGTCCTCTTTATGTGCTTTGATCAAATTTTTGCATCAGATAAATCAATTAGTGGTGCAGAACTGTATCCCACATCTTCTGAGACTTTTTCCATTCTTATATCTGCTGACAGTTGTTACAGTCTACATTCAAAATTTTGGTTTCCCTCGCCCATTTTGTTTCTTTTTCAAGTTAATTCCGCTTTATGCAAAATAGTTCTCTTGTTTATTTAATTATGTATCATTGTGTAAATTTATGTAGTTTTTAGTGGAACTTCAGACTTTTCTCTGCAATTCATCCACAACTTGCTTTGGATTCCTCTGAGCATGCAACAGTATCCTTACAACTTCTCGGATGCAAGACTCATAGAGACATTGGCTTCTAGGGGTTTGTCTTGTTAATATTCATTCCATATTAAAAGTGGCCAAAAGACTGCTAGTTATCCTGTCCGCTAACCTAAACAGTTGGAATTCATTCAGATGTGCTCAGAACAGGTTTTCGTTTGTGCTCATAACTTTTTTTTTCGTATTGAATATCTGATTTTTTTTTTTAAATATTGGTCATTTGTTTAGTATTTCCATGAGATACGGCAGTGAGCATGCTGAGTATTTTCAATGATTTTCTTGTTTTACAATATACTAAAAAGCAATATCCATTTATGCTACAGCAGCTGGAGCACCACAGCTCAGTGAATTATTCACTCAGTTTGTTTGGGGATACAGAGTGACAATGTAAGGAGGAGCAATAAAGATATTGCTAGAAAATTCAACATCCTCATTTTCTTTTGTAGTCTGTGCCATCACAGATGAAGAAATCATACCTTTGGGATAGTTTCTCTTCATAAAATTTCCTCTTTATAAGTGTAGAGGAAATATATCTTGGCAAAGATTAACTGTGTTTTCTAATGATCGTTAAAGACATATTACCTTGTGAGGACTCAACTGAGTATGCTTTTACCTGTGTAATTCTGAGTTTATCCACACTTGACAGGGTTCCTGTTTTAATTACTATGGGTTTATTGGTCAGGAGAGTGCAATGTCTACATACTTTGATAGTTCATAGCACATAGCTTTAATGGATGTAAAATCCATGCTAATAAAATCCTAAATTTTTTGTCTGTAAGATGGGCAAGGAAATAAAAAAGAGCCACTAGTGTTTACAGGGGTGTGGATTTTTCATCTTTAAATGTTATGGTATGCCTTTGTCATTTTTTTCTTAGTTCTCAAAATAGTAATTTTATCAAAGATAATAATGGAAAATAGTGGAAAGGTGTGATCCCTCCAGTTCTGATGTGATTGTTTCTTATTTTGTAGAAGGCTATCAACTGGAAAATTTGAACTACAATTTTTAAGAATGACCATGCTCTTTGTATATTCAAGCTTACCTTTAGGACATCAACACCTTGCAATATCTCAGAAACAAAGAAATCAGGAATTGTGATTTTTTTTACAATTCCCAAAAATTTCCTCACACTGTATGAAGGAACATATACTCAGTGGTTTTTGCTGCAGTTACCCAGACCCACTTAGAGATATTTGAGTAATTTTCCAGAGATAACATGTTTAAGAAACCCATCAACTTTAATTTTTTTTTTAATTAAGGTCTTTTAAAAAATAGATCTTCTACTGCCAGATTGTCTATTATAATTTTGACATTATAGTCGGTAAATTAATTTGAAAGGTATAAAATTTACCCATAAAATCAGCAGTGAGGTAATTAAGTGTTATAATGTAGAATCATTGACCAACTCAGAGGTTTGAGTAAAATCCCAGCACAAGACATGAGAGTTTTCTGCCTGATACCTATTGTAATTGATATAATTAGAAAGATGAGCTTTTAGAATGTTTCATACCAGAACGCAGCATACCTGGAATTTTATCTCTGGTACCCAACTAGAAAGAATTAAAGAAGAAAAAATTTTACACAGTATTCTTCACTCATGAGTATTGACAGAACATAAATTATGGCCTAATGTACTGTATTGTACATGTATATAAGCACAGATACATTGCAGAAAGATTTATTAACTCCTGCATTAAGAGCACTTCATTTGGTGCATAGTTTCAGACATATGATGCAGAAGAATGTTCATAGCTACAGTGACTTATCCTCTAACTCCTGCTGAGATAAGGCTTGTAACAAAATCATTATCTTTTATGCATATGCAGGTCAAAAGCAGAGCAATATATGATTAGCTTTATGATTTAACCATGTAGTTATGAAAAAGTCTGATTTAATTTTATTACTGATTTTAATTTCACATTTAAACAGAGCAATTTGTGTTTCTTCTAAAAATACCAAAATATCCAGTGCTCAGAATCATCAAGGTTGGAAGAGACCTTCAAGATCATCTAATCCAACCATCAACCTAGCACCACCATAATCACCCCAAAGCCCTATCTCCAAATGCCACATCTACATGTCTCTTGAACTCTTCCAGGGATGGTGATTCTACCACTTCCCTGGAAAACTTTTTTCAATGCCTAAGCACTCTTAGAGTGAAAAACAATTTCTAATATCTAACCTGAACCTCCACTGGTACAACTTAAGGTCCTTCCCTCTTGCTCTTTCACTCGAGATATGGCAGAAGAGACTGACCCCCACCTCACTAAAATCTCCTTTCAGGTAATTCTAGGGAGAAATGAAGTTTCCCCCTTGGTCCCTCTCACCCCTAAACAGAGGTCAACCTTTATATTGAAGTTAAATAAACCAATAACCACATTTTCTTTGAACTGAGTTTCTGCAAATTTGGATCTGGTCTTCATAGTTACAGGACACTCTATGATGCCTTCTTTTTCTCTCAGAAGGAAAAAGACCCTTAAATGTTTTCTCCCTTTGGCAAACCCCTTCTAAAATGCCTTACTAATTACTTCCAGGAGCAATGATGCTGTACAGTGCTACCGAGCCCAGGGAATGGAGGCCCTATAAAATGTATAGTATTAATAACCTCTACAGATAACTAAGTAAATAATCTGTCCAATGTGACCCTTTAAGGAAATGGAAATTACTTCTCTCTGTAACATTACTTTGGGCCTGCAAAGCTGTCAAAGGTATTTAAATCAAAAGAAATCACATGTGCTTGTCAATACTTGGCAGGAAGGTCTCTAAAAACATATCCTGTACTGTAGGCATAGTTTAGGGTGGTCATTAATGTTTCTGTTAAGAGTTTGAGTTGATCAATAAAGAGACTGTGATACAGGAGCATATATCCTGTCTTTTTGGCAAAAACTAAATAAGAGTATTTTACAAGCAATGATCTTTAGAGATTCTTCTGAGATTATTGTAGTGTGAACCAAGCAAGGAATGGCGTTCTGTCTAGTTTAAATTGTATAAGTGGATAAGGCAGATAACAATTGTATAATCTTACAGAGCCTTAACTAAATATTGATGCGAAGCTTCAGTTCTGTTACATGACGTACAGCAGGAGTATTGAAAAAAGAAAGGAAATTTTTGGCATTTTTTGTGTTAAGCTATTAAGCAAGTGTGTTTAGGGGAAGAAAAGACTGAAATGTCTCATTCTAGGATACAAAAAGCTGCTACTGCGCTGAACTAAAAGTGGCTTGAATAAATAAAAAGGCAGTAAAGGGTATAACACTGCCTGAAAACACCCTCCCACTATAATTTTTTCTGCTCTTTATGACTGTCTTCACATGTCAACCATGAGCTGGTAAGGTTTGATTAGGATGTGGGAGAAGTTGTTACTATATTTTAATTTTTATCAAGTGCATTGTTGCTCATTACATAATTTCTTATTTTTTGGGTGTTGAGGAATTATAAGTGATGTATTTTTTTAGTGGAATATGTGACATAGCAAATAATTTCTAGAAAATGTGATAGTTTTTCTAAAAGTTTCATTTTCCTAGTAGAAATTCTAATAAAAATGAAAGGACAGTGGAATGAGAAACAGGTGCCCCTTGAAAGTGAGTAAAACTTTTTTTCCTGTTTGTGTCAGTTACTGACTGAAGAAAAACAAGAACTTAAATTTTGCTTTTCTCTATTCCCTAGTAAATACCAACAATACAATAGAGATTTAATTCATTTAGCTAAGTACTTTATCTCTGAGTGTGGGCAGAAGTAGATGTGTACAGAAGAGTTAAAAGCATGAGGAAGTCTGCAGGCGTACTTCTCTTGAGTACACTCCCAAAAACACAACAGTTTTTGGTTCTCAGCTTGAAAGATTTTATTTTTCTTTATTCAGATTAAGTTTTATTTGAGAACATAAAATGTATCATGAACTGAGGAAGATGTTTCTCATCCAGGATTAAATATGGTACAGACTTCACAAAGCAAATAAGATGTTTTTTCCCTGGAGAAGCAGGCAAGTCTAATTTTAGACATGACAAAACAAGTGAGCACAACAAATAGCGTGGGAGGGTGGAAGCTGAAGAGGGTCACACTATGATTGCAGGGTTGCTTGGGTTCATTGCATGCATATCTTCACAGTATGACTCTTCCATTTGTATTTCCATTTCCATTTTTTAAGCTTCTTTAAATATTCCAGAAGCATGTGGAGAGGCAGCGGAAAGAGTAAGAGGTGTGTCTAAGATTTAGCAGAAGTAAAAGAGGTGAAAAAGAGAATTAATTTTGTGTAGAAAATAAGAGCCTATATTTGTGTACAGGCTCTTTTGTTTTTCTTTGTGACCTCCTCGCCATCAAAGACATTCAGATGATGACTAATCTGTGTAATCTATGTGGAGACATATTTTATACTTTCTCTTTTGCTAGATAAGTAAATATAGCTTTGCAGAATAATTTCAGGGCAGCTGTTATTTACCATTTAAGCCTTATTGTAGCTCCCAGATGGGGCATGTGGAGTCTTCTTGTGTGGCATGAGGGCAGGTGCTCAAACTTTTGACCAGAACTGAGATCTCATATCCCGAAGGAGGATTTGCAATATAAGAAGCAACCCAATTCTGTGTTTTGGGGAGTTAACCTTGACTAGAGAAAAAATGTTTGCTTAGGCACTCAATCCCTTCTGCAGTAGGAAAAGGAGAGAAAATAGGACAAGCACGGTCATGGGTCGAGATAAACAAAGGGAATTGCTTAACAGTTGTCATGGGCTGAAAAAATTCAGACGGTGAGAAATACAGACACTTTTCCTCCACCCTTTTCCAAGTTTTGCTTTACTCCTCCACTCCAGGTTCCTCTGCCCTCCCCCAGAGAGAGATGGGAGCTTGAGGGGCAGTTTGTAGTCAGTGAGTAGTGGTTTCTCTCTCACTTCTCACCCACATACAAGTCCTTGCAATGTGTACCTAATACACTCCCACCAGATCCTCTTTTCCATCTTGCTTAGCTACCCTTTTTATGGCTACTGGCCAAGGTTCAGTAGACGGATTTTATCCTGGATTTTAACCTTGAGAGAAGTGCCCTCCACATCAGAAACCGAGTTCAAAACTGCTCAGGCTGAGGAGGGCCTAATCCAGAAGTTGCTTAGCTGGCTGGTTTAGTCACTAGGTTTAAAAGAGGTTTTCTGTTCTGTTAGTCACAGGACTCACTAGATGGCTCAGTACTGTTAATCAGGGGCACACACTATGCATCCCTGGACAAAGCATATGACTATGATGCTCAGGCTTCTGTTTCTAAATGTTTTCTGTTATATGGTTGCAGGCCTGGGATTTTCACCCCTCAAGATGAGCTTAAAAATCATGAGAAAAGGATGTGCAAGACCAGGGCACTCCTGAAGGCAGTAAAAGATGAAGTATAAATATGACTTAGCAACCTCTAAAAACATCAGTGTATTATCAACACTGCTACCATACTACATCAAAAAGTGAACATCGTGCCGGCTTATACCAGCTACTAGGAAGAAAACAGACTCTATCCCAGCCAAAAAGAATTTACAGTTTGCTTGAAATTTAAGTATTTCTAAAATAGGAATGAGGATTTTCCGAAGTAGTCAGTTTTTTATTTCTCCCATTTTTTTCAATATACTCAGGGAAGACATGTATGGGTAAACAATAATAAAGTTCTCTGGTAAAGCTGTAAGAATGTTATATGAAACACCTAAATGTAGGCTATTTAGAAGGAAAATGCAAATAAAAAATATTAGAAGTATTGTGCATAATCTGTTTCTTGAACTAGAACCCAATTGTTGCTATCGAGACAGAGGACAAAAGGAATATAAATGAAGATTCAAAGATTCTCAGATGCCAAGAGCGTACAGAGCAAAGCATACAAAGGGGAAAATCATGCTGGGGACATCATTTTACTTTTGTCGCCAGAAAGGGGGCAAAATATTTTCTAACACAACAAATACTCTAGTTTTCTGAGTTGTCCCTCAGATACAGAAGTCATGAAAAGTTGTGAACCTTGTGAAAACTACAAAGGAAGCAACTCTTTTAACATCTCCCCTATCACACCATACTTGAGATAGCTCAGAATATCTTCTAGAATATTTTTTGTAAGACTTCAATGTATTTAGCAGCAGTCAGGACACACTGGTTTGGGGAGAAGTCTAAAATCATTGTGAAGTTCACATACATTAAAAGACAGTAATTTTAAGTAAGTTTTCTACAGATTCTTGATTGCCATTTAATATTTAACCCTATCAACATTTCTTCTGTTCAAGAAATGAATGTACTAATGTTCTTGAAATTGAAAAATTATTTAAGAACTGAAACCAGCATATATAATAAATTAAGCAATAGGAATTTGACTAGTACTTCAAAAATTAGGGTTTATGTATATCTTTGACACATTTCCATCATTCATTAATCTTTAATTATGATGTTAATTATGTCTTTAATACAGAATAATAATGGATTTTAATAAACCCTTAATTCACATCTGTAAAAACAAATGTTTCAGTTATATAAACTTATCATAATTATTGCATAATAGTTAAGATTTTAAAAATTATTTATTCAATTTTCATCAAACAAAACAGCCTTTATAGTTTTGGTTCTGATTTGAGCTATGACTTAACTACACATTTCTGTAGCTCCCAAGCCTACATTTCTTTGGATTTTAGAGCAGGACCAGTAGCTAATCCAGCAGTAAAAATTGAGATGTTCCAAAAATCACCAAGTATTCCTTATTGCTGGGTTATATTACTCCTGTGTGATTCATGTCACTTATAGTAGAAGTTTACTAAATAATTTTTTTTTGTTTATAAGCTAATTTGGTTTGTTCTTTTATTTTTTTCCCCTAATATTAGCCAGGAAGCTAAAGATGCATAAAAATGGGACAGGATATATTCATTCATATAGTGAAGATTTTGGTTCTGATCCTGCAATAGCTTATGTATGTGTATTTAATCTCTGACTCAATTGGATTTAACAGGATCCTATCAATATTTAAAATTAATAGTGCCTATAAGCAATTTAAAGGTATAGGGGGTAAACGTATAGAACACAATTCTGTAAAGACTGTATATAACTTGCACATGAATCTTGAGCCTTCTAGACTTTGGATTGAATAATAGCACTTTAATTTAGAAGACTTATAGATATTCTTTTAGGTGTGTAAAAAGTCATTCACATTAAGTTCAATTTCTAATCAATGGAGAGGTGATGGTGATTCAATGCTACTGCTTTAGATGAGGATATTTGTTTTGTAAAAAAAGTGTTAGATGATTAGTTCTTGTCCGGAAGCAGTAAAAGCTTGGCAGGTCCACGAGGGAAGATGATGTAGAAGATTACCACAGTGCAAGCAAGGCAACTACTGTACTGAGAAATGCATCTGAGCAGGGCAGGGGTGTTGGTAATAACAGTCTCTGTTCACAGCCCAGAAGCCATCAAGTGTGGCAATGAATGACACAACACGAGGCGATGAAGGAGCCAAACAAAAATCTCAGTTTTTCTAAAAGCCATAATTTAGGAAAAAGAAAAATGGAGGCTTTAATAAAGAGAAGTAGTAATATGTTTTATTCTTAAATTGTGTAGTATGTTGTAATAAAACATCCCTCTCATATCCTGGATATTCTTAAAACAGTTTTTAAATGTTGTAATTTGTCAGTTCTTATGCAGTAAGATATGGATTGAGGGTGTAGTCCTGCACAGAAGCCCTGTAAAACAACAAATAGAAGAATCATTCTTACATTTTGCTCTAGTGAATGGGAGAATGTGTAATTTGCTAGAGCTGAGATTAGAGCTGATAGTTTGTTGTATTCAGCAATACCCAGCACTGGATCAGTATGCTCATCAGTTCATGGAGAAGATGGGGTAAGACTATTTTGATTTATAAATTTCTGGTCACTAGATGAAGCCTTACAGCTTCTGAAATCTTTGTGCTAACAGCTTTGCAGTGAAACCTGTTTGCTCACTTCTTGGTCTGAATGTGCAAAAGAGATGTCTTTGTGCATGAGTGGGTAATCATATTTACTTTTCTTCATAGACCTGATCCAGAGAAAAGTGAGGTAATTTGACAGGTTTGAAATAATGCTGGAATAGTATGCACAGTGTAATTTTGTGCTGTGTCTGTGACATATACTGCTGAGCTATGAGGAATGTGTTGGTCACATCATGCTCTAGATAATATATTTGTGATACCGTTTGCTCCTAATTTGTTTACATGTTCGTTTTAAAAAATACAATAGTAGCATTGTGTTTGAAATATCACTGAAAGTAATACAATTTAAATAAACTAAGCACACCTATTAGTAAATAATCTCATTAGTTCCTTAAGTTATACTTGCATTATACTTCTTTGCAATCGTATTTTCTTTATTTCCCTTGCCTATATTCATGATTCCATGAGTATAGGGAAGTATTCTATCTGACTGCATCAGACCAAGAATTAAGTTCATTGCATTTGATTGTTGTCTTGTAATTTCAAACTATCTTGTAGAACATAGAATTTTCTTAGCCTTTCCATAGCTGTTATATAGCTCCTATTTGGGTCAGAGCAGAAGGCAGTATCATGTCTGAGATAAGGATGAAAAATTTTTTCAGTATGGATTTTTAAGTTAAAATTGAAGTCCAGGCACTATAATGGTAGCTGGTAACTGTCACGGATTTTTAGCTAAATATTCAGTATCAACCTGTGTTTTAAAAAACCTATGTGTTTTGCTTTTTTGATCCCGAGGGAAAAAAGTAAAATAGTGGGTCCAGGCAGTCTTTATCCCACAAGGAGTATCTCAACTGGTGTAAATTCAGTTCTGTGTAATATTCCTATGCAGCTGTGTTTTGATATAATGAAAATGCAATTACAAATATTACTCCAGTAGTCCATTTTCTCTTCTCCCTAAATTGCAGGGTTTGGGTTTTCTTCTCTTTTTAACAAGTTGCATTGCTCTCCAGAAAATACAGCTTAAATTAAAAATGTATTTATCTCCAGGTATTACAGCCTGTATTAAGCATATCTATTAATTTGGTTTCAAAACAAAATACTATCTTCATACTATCATCAGAGATAAACTGACAGGTTTACCTTTACCCTTTACATATTCTCAGCAGCTTTGAATTGAGTTGATTCGGACAAGATGTGCTAGACCACACCTTTTATGAGAACAACTGAAAGCAGCAGCCAGTGTGTGTGACAGGATTTACTTTGAGTGTAGTGGGTGAACAAAAACCCTACATCTACAATCACATCTAAGGTCATCTAGACTGCATCCCATGGCTCTCCATAAGACTGTGTTTTTATTTACAGACCAAAACAGTAGAAACTGTTCTAGTTTCTAGAATTAGTCATGTCTCTTCATGAGTTAAGTCTCAAACTGGACACTGGAAAGGAGAAGTGGGTGCCTGCAGGTGAAGAACTAATAAACAGCATCTTGTAACATCATCACAAGACTCCCTGTGCTAGGAGTGTACAAAATCAAGCTCCTAAATAAAAAGAGAAGCAGAAATGCTAGCAGTAGATCACAATTAACACTATGACAGGTTCTGAAGTCAAACAGGCTGAAGGAGTTTAAAAAGACCACCAGTCCTGGCTCCAGCACTGATCTAGCTGGTGGGGCGTCCAGGGTCCTGTGAGCACCATCTGGGCTTCATGGAGGTACCTTTTTATAGATAAGTTTCCTCACCCTGGAGATAAGTTTCTTGCTTTCTATACAAATTAGTTATCCTGCGCAGATTGTTCTTCCAGACCTTTCTGAAAATAGGTTTGAGGGCTTTGGAGGTCTTTTGTGGTCTTGATTCAACTGCACTGGGTCAGACTTTGATCAATAGCCCATGCCTACTTTTTGACCTCTGTCCCGTGCTTGAACTTTACTGTATTGTGCTTATTTCCAGGAGCCAGAACAAGGACATTTGTCCCAGAAAATGCTGCCATATCTCCAATGTACTGCTTCTCCAGTAATATCATGTCCTTTATCATGACATGTTCTTACCAACAATCCTTTGTTGGCTCCGTAACTATAGGTGTTTGAGAAACACACATAAGACCCTTTGTCTTCTTGGCTTGTACACTATTATTTTAAACACTGTGTTAATACAGAGTATAATAAATTATATTTTGTCTGAAATAATTTGCAGTTCTGAAGTAGGTCTGTCTGATCATTGCGCATACTAATTTTAATTTCTTTCATCATGGTATATTCCTAAAGTGGAATTAAAATTAACACAAGTCTTTTCTTCCTGTGGATTGCTGAGATGGCTGAATTTTAAACATTATTTGCACTAGCCAAAGATTTCTAGAGAGTACTTGTAACTTTTCAGTGGGTAGTAGCAATTAGGGAAACTAGAACTCAGGTCTTGTAAAGTTCATTTGTAGTTTATTTTTTTGAAGCATTTCAGACACCTGAAGGTGTTAGAGACTAGGAGACTGTATCTGAAATGTTAGAATAAACATGTAATAGAAATAATATAAATGGGTAAATGGGAAAAGTACCTGTTATCAGTGGTCAGAAAAATCGATCTTCAAAATTGCATAAATTCATTGACGTTTTCTTTTTGCTTTATGCTTGTTCTCTTGATTGAGCTAGTGTTCTGCATTTAAATTAGTGGGAATGTAGTCCATTAATCAAGGAAAGTGATTATTCCCATAATATCCTTTATTATACCACATTTAAATACTGTGAGCAGTTCTGGGACCCCCGATACTTGAATAAATTTGAACAAGTGGAGTCTGTATCAGAAGACTTGTGAAAGGAGGCTGGGGGAACTGCGCTTTCTTAGCATCAGGGAGAAGGAGTTTTCCTAATAGGCACTTTCTAATAAGAGAAGATGATTAAAAAAAATGGAGTTCTTTATACTTGGAAACAAGGGAGGTTCCAGCCTGACTTAAAGTAAAAAAAAGTCTTTATTGTGATAACTAAACATGGGAATGTTTTTCCCAAGAAATTGTGGAATTCTTGTCTTTGGATGTTTTTGAGACCTGACTGAACAGTTCACTGTTGTGAAATAGTGGACGTTGCCCTTAGCAGAATCCTGGCTTATAAAACCTGCTAGGTGAACCTGTAACTCTGTGATTTATGAATATTTGTTGCAATAGGCTAAGCAGCATGAATCTTATACACATACATAGTACATACAAAAAACTGATCAAAGGATCTATACCTTAAGATCATTACACTAGACAATCTGATATCATAGATCATCCTTAAAATAAGGAGGAGCAATATTTATCCATAATAGGCCAGTATTAATTTTCCTTACCTTCTAAGTAGAGGATTCTAAAACTAGAGGACACAGATTGCATTGTTTCTTTTTTCTAAAGCCATCTTGTATGTTAGGTTTTTTCTTCCTTTCTTTACAACTATGGACAATTTTTCCGTGCTTCAAAATAATATAAAAATAATTAAATAAGCTATCAGAACAAAGAGGTTAAAACTATCAAGTTATGTTTTAGATTGTTCAGTAATGTTGCAATAACTAAAAATAACACTTGATTAGTTATACTTATTTTAAATTTCTAAAATACGTTTGGTTTGTCTAGCAAACATTGTCCTCACAAGAAAAAGGTATTTTCCAATTCAATCTTCAAATATCTCTCAGCAAAAGAGTATGAAAACCTGCTTGTGTCACCAAGCGCTTGGTTTCCAGATTTTGTTGGATTGACAAGATGACATGAAAGGTACTTAGATTTTTAAAGAGACAATAAATTTATGATCTAGTTTTACTACAAAGTAATAGGAGAATTCAGGTCACAATGTTTAATTAGAACCCAATCAACATTTTTGAACAGCATATCAGTATTACTTTGGAGATCCAAATGAAACAGTTCTTTGTCAAGTAGACACTTTTAAGATGAAAGATGTTTTAACATTACATTAAGAGCTTACAAGTGAAACATTTGATTTTCTGTATTAGAATGTGTTTGAAATATTATTGTGAAGAAAATTGCATTTCTCAAAGTGACAGATGCATTATTCAGATAGCTTGGATTATAAGATACATCAAAACAGTTCTTTCGTAAAGTCTGCCTATCCAAGGGTTTTTAACAGAGTGGCTTTAATGATTTGAGAAATTATGAAAATATATTAATATTGATTTAATAATTAAAATCTGTATTATTTTAAATTATTGTGCTGGTGTCTTGTGCTGGTTCGATTCTACTGTGTTGCAGCGATTTTAATTTTTTTTTTGCTCAAATATATTATGCACATGCATTAATTCATATTCATTATCAAATGTTTAAAGACATGATTTAAGCACAAAATAAAATTCCCTCTCAACAGTGTGTCTCCAAGTCCAGGCATGATGATTAAATCTCTTAAATGATTAGAATAATCCTGCACATTGGAATTAAAATTTAAAGTTCTACAAAAGTATGATGAGGAAGAGAGAACTGAAAATCTGTTTTTCTCAAAGAAATTGTAACAAAAAATAATTTATCTAGACATGTTTGCTTGTTTTAGCTACAATTGATAAAACACCATTTATAGATATGAGCGCGTCATAATGCACAGCAACTGCAAAGCCATGAATTAAAATTGATTGATTGTATATAATCTGCCTGTAATCTATTGCCAGACTCAGGCATCTTTCTAGTAACTTTGTTCTATCTATTTTTGAGATAATTAATTTAATTGTCTTTTCCTTTATGTTTATATTTTTCTTTTTCTTTTTTTTTCTTTTCTCAGAGCCTGGCCCTGCAAGGTGCTTGTGAGTGTCCCCAGCTTCTTTTGGAAAACCTTTCCAGGGATGCTACTGTGCACCTCACAGGACAGGATGCAATTCCTTTAATTTGCTATAGTATTTTTTTTTCTGTGAATTTTAGTGTTTATTACCCTTTTTTGGTGATCAACAATGCCAGTTTTACTGCTAACTACTTATTTTCTGTTATATTCATTATTTGTAATTTTGCTGAGAAAAACGTTTTGCTCAATGTATTATTTTCTAGTTAAAATCTGAAATTTAACACATATTATGTTTTCTTTCAAGATGCAAAATACTGACAGAGTGGTTATAAGAACCTAATCCTAAATGCAACCAATTTTCTGTGATTCTATTGGTATCAATAGAAGAATAAGTGCTTTGATGTTTACAGGTGGCACTTGGAACCTTTCAGAGCCAATCTGTATGCAACTTTATTAGTATCAGCAATAGTTAAGAATGTGAATTTTCAATGTCGTTTTTTCTTTTAATATTGCTGTTAAGAATAATGCAATCACACTGTAAAATCTTTCAATCATTATTTTCTTTATAACCTCTCTTGTTCTTCTTTTTCTTTTGCAGCAGATTTGCTGGATAGACTTTGTGATGGCTGCATTTTAAATTTGTTCTTTTTTTCTGTCAATTACCACAGGTTTAGTCCCTATGAGTGGTATAACCCACATCCTTGCAACCCTGATTCAGACGTGGTGGAAAATAATTTTACCTTGCTAAATAGTTTCTGGTTTGGAGTTGGAGCTCTCATGCAGCAAGGTATACGACTCAGTCTGCTCTTTCTCTTGGGCACCATGTCCCACGTTTTGCTGGGGGTAACAGCTCTCAGGCGCAAGTCACTTGCATGGGTGCCTCTGTACATGTAGCCATAAACCAGCTTTTTTATGATTATGTATCCAGGCATTCCCAAACACTACCTTAGGAATCAGTGTGAAGACAGATAAAAATTTTAAAACTTAAAAAAGTACAGCATAATCATGTTGTTTATTTTCTTAAACAGGATACCCTTACTGCACAGTTAAATGAGCTACCCTGTCCATTACTTAAAAAACCTTCATTTAAACGACTTTAAAAAGAGTATATCTTTTTCAGGTAAGGGTAAAATGTAAAAATCTATCATTTGTTTAATTTTGGTCTAGAAATCTTTCAATAAAATAAAGATTTTATCTAGTAGCTAGAACCTGTAAAATAAAATGCTAGTACAGGAGATTTAATTCTGTCCAGTCCCAACTCATATTTTTAAAATCAGAATGACCATTCTTAAAGATTTAAATAGAAAGCCTATATTTAACAATCCATGCACTGAGAAACTCATGCCATTGCTGTCAATAAAATTGACGGCTGTAGAGTCATCTTGCTCAAAGTAAAACCAACAACCACTTTTAACTATAACTATCTTAGTAAAATGCTTAAGCAGATTCTTAAAATTTCCTTACCATATTCCTCTTATTTTGAAAGCATACCAAACATATAGATCCATAAAAATATATACCACCTTTTTATTGCCCTTTTCAACAAGGATCTGAACACAGTCATATAATATCAGACACATTTGAATAGCACAGCTTTAATTTTTGCTCTGACATTTCACTGGGCAGTATAGTGTAATATGAAAGATTGTTAGTCCTGTTAAAGAACCATTAAAAGGAATAACTTTTCTTTCTGGAAAAATAACCATTGCATATCCCAAAAAAATTAATGGAAAATGTTGGCAGGAACACGTGCATATCGGTAGAGTTGTTTTAATGGATATACCTGAGCAATCATTTTTAAAACTTCCCGTTATAAGTATGCCAGCTATAAATAAATCCTGTTTTTAACTCATCAAATGGATTCATGAAGCTTTCCTGTAACTGCAGTAAATATTCTGTCATATATCAGGTTGGTAGGCTTAAAAATTCTCTAAGACCTCAGCAAAAAGAGTACTGTGCTTAGAAAACCATGAATTAATGGGTAAAAAGAAATTAGGATTTCAAATCAGAAATAAAAATACAACTATAGTTGGCTGAGTGTTTACTACCAACTAGGAGGTTGTCAATATACGTTTCAAGACATTATATAGTTGAAGCACAATTGCCTAATACATGTTTGTAAGATAAGGATTGCTTTCAAGGAAGCTATCAAAAAAACAGATACCGAATGAAAGAAGATATTTTGAATTCCATTCACAGTTCTCAGGATTGTCAGAATCACTATCAATGCTGAGTTTTATTTCTTATGTGGCTGTATGCTTCTTCATATTTCTGGAGGATGGAAAAAGCAATTTAGATATTTGCATCATCTTTTTGCAAGAAAAAGGTATTTCAGTCCCTAACATCTAAACTTTTTTTTTTTTTTTTTTTTTTAAGGATCAAAATAAGAAAAATAAACCCAGCCTTCATTTTAAAAGATATCTTTGGAGGATAATAGTTTTCCATGAAGGAAAACTAGTTTTTCAGAATTAAGACTGACCCTCTGTCCTTGCCTTATATTATTTTACCTTTACTCCGTTCATCCTTTAATAAACTTTAAAGACACTATTCTAAGGATGCAGTATCAGTCTTGATTTTGATGATCGCTTTAAAATAGAATTCTCAAAAATCTAAAGTATCTAAAAGTCATCTGGCTTTTAGACAAGCACAGAAGCTCTCCCCTAATAGCAATAACTTTCCATTAGAAACAGTACAAAAATGCTTGGGCCATACTCACGTTGACTTAAGTGCTGCTTCTTTACTAAAGGCTTGCTTAGTGCTGGAGGACACATGATAGAAGAAACCCATACATGTCTTGCTGGCACCTCTCGCTCCCAGGAAACTGTGGGATATAGTGCTGGACATGACGTTACCTTGGGTACATGACAGTCAGCCCCTGACCAGGCTCTGTTTCATGGGCCCAGGTGGCACCCGGTGTCAGTCCTTGGTAAGGTATGAACTTGTGGTAACTGGGGTAACTGCGGCGACTGTTTCCACTCTTCTTTTCTTCCCAGTCCAATCTGACTTTACTGGTGTTGGTTTTTAAACGAAATGAGAGCAATTATAAAGAGTTTTTGATGGTGGGCTTGTTGGGAAATCTCTTAGTGTTATGGTGTCTAAGTGTCTGACTAACAGGGCCTAGGAGCAGCTACATCAGACAGGTACTTTTCTACTTTTTTCCTTGCAGAATTCTAGGCAGAGTCTGGCGCTGGAGTTGGCTGTCATGTCCAAGTCTGTCAGCCTTTTTTGTTTGAAACAGCAAGGGTAAGATGAACTGCAGGGTAAGATGGGCTGTTTTTGAGTACAGTAGTCCAGTTATGATACCACTTCTTTTTTCCTTTTCTTTGGTTTTCTTCTTCCCTCCCCACCCAGTCCTTCTGTTCTTTTTTTGGCACTGAGTTTGGAAGTTTTACATAATCTTTCATTTATATGAAGATGTGCTACCTTGCTGGACCAGTTCCTTAAATAATTCAATATAAGCACTAAAATTTAACAGGAATAAAATAGTCCATCTTGCCTTCATTCCATTTTACCCAGGAGATTTAAGAACAAGCAGAGTAACTAATTAACAAAAAGGGATTGTTTCGGTACAATGGTATAGTGGATATAGTAAAACTGTTTTCTTGAAAACAAGTTTCCAGATACTTCTAAAAGATTTTACATTCTTAAAATAAGGCTTGAAATTGTTATCTTGACATCATTAGAAATTTCATTTCATTCAATTATAACATTATGGAAAAAATCCATACATGCTCATTTATAATAAATATTTGTAATTGTATATTACAGTGAAATTAATTTATTCCTACTTTTAGTCATTAGGCACAAGAGGAGTTTATGTGCTTCAATTTGTTTAATTAAGCTCTAAATTAGCATTAAAAATTATGCAAATTACTATGCAGTGTCTACCTCTCCCTCCATTCTTTAGTGCCATGAGCAGGCAACTCCAGCAATGCTTTATAATCTATCGTTATCTAGTTTATGCATAGAAGTGTAATATTTTTATTGCTATTCTATCAAATTGAAGTGTGTGGCATAGTCAGCCATATTTATGTGAAACTGTGGGGCTAAACATAGAGATGGGAGATGTTAGTTTCTTTTATCTAAACATTTAATAAACTATCATTTACAGCAATGCAAACGACAAAACTCAAAAGCATATTTATAATAGATTTAAGATTTTGTTTCTCAGATATGAAATCCCTTCTTTCACATCTGGTCCCTTCATCAATTGCTTATTTTTTCTGGAAAGAAAATTGAGGTAACTGCTTTTTTTGTATTGGTCCTTATATATATACATGTTTAGAAATTTTTAAATGGCACTGATCAATGAATCTCCCATTACTATCTTTTGATTCCCATAGCTCCAAAAAGATCTGTCTTTATAAATTTAACCAGTTATTTTTCATTTCAGTTGTGTGTGTTTGTACAAGCAGTAGATGTAAACCTGTAGCTTAAAGATTTTTTTGCACAGTGATTCTGTCTCCACACTGTGGCAAAAAGTGCTGAACACTTATTAATTGTTTTCTGTGCATCGGTTTCACCTTTCTCCCCTGGTTTTCGTTAGGTTCTGAGCTCATGCCTAAAGCCCTCTCCACCAGGATAGTGGGAGGCATTTGGTGGTTTTTCACACTTATCATCATTTCCTCGTACACTGCTAACCTAGCCGCCTTTCTGACAGTGGAACGTATGGAATCCCCTATCGATTCTGCTGATGATTTGGCCAAGCAGACAAAGATAGAGTATGGGGCAGTTGAAGATGGAGCAACCATGACTTTCTTCAAGGTAAGTTTTATATTCTGTTTAAGAAGATGCTACATCCTAAGATTTTGGGGGTAAAGTTTTATACCTTGCTGAGGGGCAACTGATATGGTTCCTGATGCTGTCAAAAACAATTGGAAAACTTTTTTGTTTATATGATTAAAAATATAGCAAAGGAATCAAATGAAAAATCTCTCACAGAAAACATAAAGTTTTTTGGATGATTTTTTTAAAATAATTGAATTTATAGCAGTGAAGTACATGAAGAAACCTGAATACTTTGCTCAAATCTTCTGTAGCTGTGTGCAAGATTAAGTTTTGTCAGATTAAAAGTTAGTTTTGATTCAGCAGCATTATACCTAGTTGTATTTACTCAAGAAACACTAAGGATATTAGTGGTTGTACTGAGAAAAACTTTTTAGAATTTTGAGAAACTTTTGAATGAAATTTTGGATCCACGTAAAAAGCTCAGTTTATTCCAGTTTTTCTGTTCCTTTTAACCTGTTACTAAGGTAATTCAATTTGAAATATATTGAAGTATGATAATGAATTAGAGGAAAATATTTCTCGTCTAGATTCATCAGGCATTTAAGCAGACTTAAATTAGTGATAAGTATTTATGAAGGGAGAGAAGATGGTTTGTTCTCTAACTCCTTGTGTTTGATAGCACAGACATGTCTCTGATCTTCCAGAGAGAGGAGCTTAACAGTATTTGCCTGATCTTTGGTACTTTTTGAAGACTTTTGGCTAATGTGTTCTAGTTTTAAGAGTTATTATCCTATCACCTAAATCTCTACATTGACTGTCACATTGGCATTTGTAAACAGCAAACTGAGGATCAAGGTAACTTGTAAACTGGTACAGAAAGTGAAGACTGTGTGCTCAGTTTCTCTCATTAAAGTCAAAGGACACAAGATTTGTTTATACATCAAGGCTAAATAATCAGTATTCAATCTTATGACCATAGATCTTGTAACCAAAGTGTACACATTGTTTTAATCAAAAAAAATAAATAATTTATAAGGTTTTCAACTTCCACTTTTAAATAAAAATCAATTCAACTCCAATGTCTCATAATGCTTCAGGCTGCTTAACTTCAAGAATGCATTGGGTATGTTTTGAGCATTTTCCTCATAATACTTGTTGGAAAAAGAGCTGATGGAATTGATAGAAGTAACTAATCAATTAGAGGTCTCTTCATGTTAGGAAACGTGAAGCAGTTGAAAGTAACAACATTAAAAGTTTAAATACTGTGGTTTTTAAAGAGTCAAACTTATTTATGTCTTGAGACATAAAGAAATAACAGAAGTTATTTATTGAATTACCAGAAAACTCTATAGGGTTTTAACTTAATTTTAGTATGGCAGAAACTTTTGATCTAATTCTATTTCAGGTTCAAACTGCAGATACTAAAATATTAGGAAGCAACTTTTAATTTTGCTTCTTCTAATCCTTACTTTTCTTTATCTTTTTTTTTTTTTTTTTTAATGCCTCTAATGTGAGGTTTTCTAGTTTCTAAGTGCACAGACACTATTCCTCTTTCCCTGGACTTTTCCCCCTCTGCATGTTAATACAGAACTCCCTTTTCTGCACAATTATTCCTTTCTGCTCTCTTTATCCTCCTGTTTACATTTGTCTAGATATACTTTGTGTCTATCCAGTATATCATATCCAAGAACTAGAGAGGCCTTACGACTAATGAAATAGTATTTTCACATCCTTCACTGAAGATTTTTATTTGCAGTGGAAATAACCTAGACCTAAACACAACAAATTTAGGATGTCAGATCACATAATTTAGTCTTACTCTTTTTACATTAATGAATTCTCTTCCTTCACTATGAGTGAAAAAGAGAAATCATAAGAAGATATAGGACTTCTTTTTTCAGTTAATAAATTTTAGGTCAAATTAAGGTTTATTCTATCGAACATATATATTTTCTGGACTTTTTGTGTGAACAGATCATGATTAGCAGGTGTTTTATGACATGAAACTGTACCAATAGTTAAGAATTGTTCCAGCTAGGGCTGACTGATTTGAAATCTTTTTCTGTTGTTTACTATCTTATCTAGTAGTAAATTAATTGCTGCTACTACTACTACTACTACTAATTATTTGCTACTACTATTAATATTTTTATTATTAATGGATATTATTTACCTGATGAAATTAAGCATTAGGTGTAGCTACATCTGTTCTTGCAGGTTGTCAATAGTGAAAATCATACTCAAATAGAAAAATAAGTGAAAACTATACAATCCCATTTGATTCATTCAGTGTCTGAAGCAGTGTCCAGGAGAACATTAGGGTTTTCTTGATGTAAATGCTATTCACTAGAACTACCTGTGTAAGGAATGCAGGTTAATTAGATATGTATTCCATGAAAGATAAACCAAAACATATATATATACACAGTCTTTCATAGTAAACTTCCTGGTAATATTAGGTATTTTTACCAAATGATGCGGAGTTATCAGAAAATAAAATACTATAATTTTGGTCAACAGTGTATATCTGTATTTGTGTATTTTCAAAACATACTTCTAATCTGTAAAAACTAATTACTTCAGGAATGTAATTTCCTTACATACGAAAACGAAAATGCAAGTAAGTATTTTAAAGTAAGACTTTAAGTGGAATTGTATTACAAGGTACTGCTAGAATTGAATATTTCATAGAATATACTGAAAAATAAAAAAACAACTTAAGAACGAGGATCTGATAAAACAGTTTTGAATTGTATATATTCTATCCTCTGACATATAGATAACCGAATATCAATTAGGAAGTGCCTTTTTATAAGAGATTAAGGAAAATACTAATGAACTTTTGTGTCCTGTTCTGGTGATCACACTTTGAAAATACGCTTAACATTGGAAAGTGTTCATTAAAGGTGAAAGAATGACTGTAGGTCTGAAAATAAGCATTACAGTTAGAGGCTAAAGATCTGTCTGTTTAATCTGCTGGAGAGAAGGTTAAGAGGTGACTTGATCATGGTTTGCAAGTACCTTAATGGGAATGAGACTTTTGACAGCAGATGACTCTCTAATCTAGCAGAAAAAGGCATAATGAGATCCAATGTTTCATTGCTGAAGTTAGGCAAATTCAGACTAGAAATAAGGTGCATATTTTTAAGAGTAAGAGTCATTAAGCACTAGTATAACTTATCTAGGAATGGGTTGGATTTATCCATCACAGGCAGCCATTATGAGGAAGATACATACAGCACAGCCCAAGCATGTTATTCTTTTGATTTAGAGGCTACTCCACGAAACACATAGCCTTCATTATACAGGAGGTCAGATTAGATTTTAGTAGTACCCTCGTGCTTCAGAAATCTAAGAGTGTATGAATTCTGGGGTGGGGGTTGCACAAAGATAATTCAGAGGATAAATTTATCATCTGTGTGTATGTTTATCCTTAGCTACTTTGTCTTGTTTTAATGAGAGAGGATTGAGTAAAACAGTGGCACTGTGTTAACAACAAGAAATAAAGGCACCAGATGGTTTGCTAATGTTAAATGAAATTATCGTATCTTGGTAATAGTTATTAGTTCCAATCACAATGAGGCTTGGTAGCTGCCCACAAGACTGACAGTAATTTCTGCATAAATTAGCTATATAGCAGTCCATTGAATTATTTTCTTAAAAAAGCTTTGGAGCATGGCCAAAGCTGTATGGTGCTAAAACAAAATGGGAACCAAATGTGTATCAGACAAACAAGCTAACTGCTGGATTAAAACATCCTGAAGGTAAAATCCTGGAAAGCACGTTGGATATATGTTGAAAATGCTGTTACCCTTGTGAGTCAACACATCCTTGTGAAATAGCTTCGATGAAAAAGGAGTATGCTGTCTTCAGGGTTTTACTTATTCCTTCATATGATGCCTCCTCACAGTCTGAGAAACATGCATTACAACTCTTTTAGAAAGCAAAGGAAAATTTCAGTGCTCTCTCGTCTTAAGATATGCTTGTCTGGTCTGAGCATAGAAAGGAAATTGTTTTCCAAGTCCGTTATGTGCCTGGTGGGTCTGCTCGGCTAATTCATTGTGAAAAATAAAGAAAACCTTAGTATTGTCCAAGAGTTAGAAGGAAAGATATGTAAAAGTAAATTCTAAGCCTTATCTGCTGTTTCTAAGGGTAGGAGTTTCCTCTCCTGATACATGCTTTGATGTTTCTCAAATTATGGATTTTTTCTTAGTTATGAAATCTTTTCTCTTGGCTGCTTTTGTCACTATTGATCACTTTCAAATTTCAGAAGCCTGTTTTTCTTCCTCTTTGGAATAAAATAAAAAGCATTTATTATTTTCTTGAAAGGTAGTGATCTCACACTAACTGTTCTTGGATGAAAAAAACCTCAGATTTTTCATTGTCTCTGATTTCTGTGGCCTCTCAGTCTATGTTTCTCAACATCCTACTGTTGGTTTCCTTGCTGAATGCCAATTCTGAAATTTAGAAGAACAATAATAATTCTACCCTGCTTCTATTTGTACCACACTTCTCCACCCTCATACGCAAAAACCTGTAGTTCAACACATATGCGCGTATGTGGTCTACAACGTTAAAATATTTTTTGTGAAGCTGTCATGTGCTTTTGTTTTTCACATAATTTTTTATATCTGTAACTTTCAATATCAGAATTTATTTCTTTCTAGTTTTTTGTACAGTACCAGGCACAATGGATCTTTCCTTACTTACAGTTACTAGGCATCTGCACACCAAATAGTAAAAAACCAGAGTACTTTTTCATCCTCTAGTAGCAGTAAATTAGTGTAATTACTTCTGTATCACAAATTAAAGGTCTTCTCAGCTCTCTGTGAGACATGTATTTTATATCCTTGTTTTGTTGATAAGGAAGCTGAAGCACTAAAAAGGAATGCATCTTTTTCAAGATCACATGGTGAAAGGTAGATAGGGAAGTAATTCTGGTGAAAGGCAGACAGGGGACTAATTCAGGAAACCTGGCTCACTCACCTTAGAATTATCTGATAGACTGACTATTCTATTTATCATTTACATTTGCCAGTTTCTTTCCTTTTCTTCTTTAGGATCAAGTTTTGTACTCCAGCTCTACTTTTCTACAGTATATTTAATTTCTTCCTGCACTGCTTTCTCTCTATAAAGATCCATGCTGCTGACCCTTCTTAGTAATTTTCCTTTTCCCCCACCCTCTCACATTTTACCCTCACCATTTTGTTGCCACTTCTGTGAGAATATTTAGAGGAGCAACAATTCAGCACTCTGTGTCTGTCTTCCACATTCTCAGCCTGTTGTTAAAAGAAATAGCATTACGCTCTGCCTATACATTACAAAGTCTCAGAAACAATCTCTTAAAGCTGAAGGAAGGACTTACAGGGGAATGCTCCCACTGCTTGCAACTGGAGTACGAGTGACAGATTCTCTGACATAAACAGGAGAATAGCAGCAAGAAAAATGGTATTAATGTCATTCATTTGTCATGTGTAAGGCTGGCATTGACATGCATAAAGCCAGTACTTCAGTGGAGTTTTCAAGCCTGGGTTTGTGTACTGTAATAGACAAGTGATATTTATTTGTTTAACAAGTTAAGATGCAGTACAAGCCCACGGGTGTATACACTTTAGTTGAATGCTTCAAATAAAACATCATGAAGTTTGTCAGTGTGTGTTAATTGCCTGGTGCAATTGTTGCAAGTCAAAGGCGAGAGAAATATTGCTTGTGAGCTTCTCAAATATCCAGTGACTGGCCGTGACTAATGGAAAACAATCTTTTGAGTCACAACTTCCATGTACTAATTTCGATAATGCATAAAAAATAATTGGTATCAGATACTACAGGTACATGTTCAGTTTGATTTAATAATATTTCACTTTATAGACAATTTGCATTTTGATGTAACAGACTTGTTCTTGCATGAAAACATATGCGGTACATTTGTCTAAAAAGGGAATTGAATATAAATATTGTGTAAACTTTTTTTGTTTCTTTTTGATTATGACAGTTTGAACCTAACTGATTGAAAAACCTACAGCTGAAACACATCACTTCCTCCTTGCCATGATTGCCTCTTTGCAAGAACACTACTTAGTTAACCACTGCTTCTTTTAATGTACAAAAAATGCAGATATAGTTGTAAATCTCTAAAGCAAGGTCTGTGGTCACTCCAAACACTTATAAGAACTAAATCTGCAATAGCAGGGCTTGTAAGAATGAGATATAGGCTTTGTCCAGGGATCTTAAAACATCTTTGCCTCACTGAGTTCTACTTATTTTTGTAAAAGGTCAGGGAAGTTAGGCAATGGTAGGTAGGCTATGTGATGCATCACCATAGACTGTAACAAGAGCAGTTCATTTGAATTCTATATAGAAGAAATTACAATAAATTTGTTACCATTAGGTTCTCTGGGGTGAACTCTCTTGAATTTGAAGGCAGAAAACAGAACAAATCCACAGAAAGTGCTTCATTCCAAATAACTGTCTAGGTATGGGGACAACGGTTTTATTGTCTTGACCCTTACCTCGTCTTAGAGTGATTACTATTCCTACAGAAAATAAGAGCATATGTTTGGCTTCATGTTGCATTTCAGTGCTGAGGCATGAAACTAAATATAGATGGAATGTGACAGAAATCCACTACCTTTCCACCCTCATCTTTGTCCACACCCATGCCTTTTCCCTTCCCTATCTCCTTTCCCTTCATTTCTTATATCCTTTTCCCTGTCAGTTAGGACTGAAAAAGACGAACACAATGACTCATCAGATTTTAATTTCTACAAAGATTTATACTGCTTTATTTTATATATCCAAACAGTCAGCACTCTTAATAAGCTGCTGTATTATATTTGGTTATACTCCAAAACCATAGGATTTAAATTTATCATTTACATCTGTCTCAGGCTACAGCTCTTAGAAATGGATGAAAAATATAAAAATGCCTTTTTATGTCCTCTCAAAAAGAAAACCAACCCAAACTTTTCAGTGAAAACAAGAGTAGACATTCACAAATATTAAAATATTGAAACAAATAAGATATGAATTGGGTCCGCACTAGTTCTTTTTGAAAGGAAGTCAAAGAGAGACATCAAAAATAAATGAAAAGTTAGTATTAGGAAAACTCTAGGTTTTTTTTGAATCAATTAATATTTTCCATAACTCAGTATCAGTTTCTGTGTAACCACAAATCTTCAGAGGAGAAAAAGTGTTACGCTGATCTCCCCATTGAACTCTCAGGTGGGCTACCATATGGTCCCATCTGACCTTCCTGTCCCATGAGTATTTCAGAGTATGAATATCATACAGAGCTAAAACAAACATACAAACAAGAAGTTGTCATTTGCATTATTTTTCAAAATTGCATCCAACAATATGCAATAATTAGTGCATATGCATTAATGTCCCATATTTTAGGTGCATGGTGGAGGTGGTCTGAATAAAATTTATCTTTCTCAGTGTATAAGGCATGATAAAATATAGCAAGATCTAATTTCCAGCTAGACAGAAACATGGGATACAAGAAATTAGAGCCCAGACTGGGTAAAAAATCAACAACTTTACGTTTCTCCTTAGAAAGTCAAGCCTGATATGCTTGATACCTAAACCACAATTTGAGTCCAAAATTGTGTCAGCATTATTTATCAGCAAAAGACAAGCATTTCTATCAAATGTAGATAATTCAGAGGGATGTAATAATCTAGACATTTGAAAAATAATTTTGCAATTAAGAGAAACCCATTCTGCCTCTTTTTTTTTTGGCGAATATATAGTGATGCCACAGAAGACAACAATCACAGAATCACAAAAGGCGTGAGGTTAGAAGGGACCACAGCAGGTCATCTGATCCCACCTCCCTGCTCAAACAGAGTCATCCTAGAGCACATTGAATAGAATTGTGTCCAAACAGTTCTCGAATATCTCCAGTGAGAGAGACTTCACAACCTTTTTGGGCAACCTGTTACAGTGCTCAATCATTCACACAATAAAGTTCTTCCTCATATTGAGGTGGAACTTTCTGTGCATCTGTTTCTGACCATTGCCTCTTGTCCTATTGCTTGGCATCACTGAGCAAAGTCTGGCTCCATCCTCTTGACACTGCACTTTAGATACTTAATCATGAGTATGTTGTCCCCTCTCATTCATCTCTTCACGAGGCCAAAAAGGCCCAGCTCCCTCAGCCACTCCTCACAAGAGAGATACTCCAGTCCCTTACTTGTCTTCATAGCCTTCCTCAGGATTTGTTCTGGGAGCTCCATGTCTCTCTTGTACTGAGGAGCCCAGAACTGGACACAGTACTCCAGATGTAGCCTCACTAAGGCTGAGTAGAGGGGCAGGATCACCTCCCTCAAGCTGCTGGCAGTGCTCTACCTAATGCACCCCAAGATGCTTTCCTTTGAAGTCAGATGGAGTTTAGTCACCACTAATCACTGCAAATTGCTTTTCTCAATAGCTGTTTTGTTTTGTTTTGTTCTTTTTGGGATCAATTAAGCCAGTCTAACTGTGAGTAGTCCAACTCACTACCTTTAGCTGCAAGCACTGTTGGCTCTACATGTCATAGGCCTGTGGCAAGAGTCAACCCAGCTTCCAGATCCAGCTGCAAATGAACATTTTTGTTGTTGCATTTTTATTTTACAGTTGTGAAGGAAGCTGCTCTGGCTGCTAGAATGCTAGAACTGATGGGAGTGGAGCAGAGTGTCATTACATGGCAGGGCAATCTTGTATCAATCTGCAATATGTGAAAGCCACTAGGAATCCACATCCTTTGGGAAGTGAGTTATGTTGCCTATACATTTGAAAGCGTGACAATGAGAAAATCAATAACACTGAAATTGCTGGTTCTTCCAACGTATACTTTCTTTATGTACTAATGTAGGCAGTGTTTTAATTGGTAACCCATTTTTCTTCCTTTCCCTTACCTGATGCCCTCCATTTTCTGGCCTCTTCAGGGCCTGTAATGACACTGCTGACACGATGAGTTGTAAGAACATTACTGATCTCTGGGTTCTCATCATAAGTTTAGTTGCAAGGGTTTTTCTTCAGAAATGCATAACCTAATTGCTCTCTCTCCTCATCACCTTTCTCTCCTCCTGCTGCTTTCCCCAGGAGGCAGGGTGAGAACATTTCTCTTTTTTCTTCTCTTTTCAGCTTTTTCCCTTTATGTTTGTCTTCAGATCTTGAGCAAGGTGAGAAAGGGAACTGAACTAGATCACAGAGAAACCTTTAACTGCAAACAGCATTCTGTATGAAAGACATAATTCAGAGATGGGGTTTGTTTAGGAAATTCAGGGTACATCTGAACATTTTTAACTATCAGAGTCTAAAAAAGAAAGTGCCTTGCTCTTCAAAGCAAATAGATCTGTCACCAAGTAGCCATGTAAAGTTTGGCAGATTTGATCTATGACTCATCCTGAGAATGTGATTCAGAAACAGTTCTCCAGAGTAAAATGGTCCTTGGTTCAGCCATTTTTTTCTGAGACCCTGCCATATGAGCAACATTCAGTGTTGAATTTATGCCCACTAAAACAGCCTGAAATCCTCCATTCATTAGCAGAGGTGAACTCTTACTTCTGCCTGTCAATTTATGTATCGTAGTACTGAGGTGTTGTCCAACTACACTAGCATGGCTTTGTGTAAAGAAATACATTCAGTGCCAGAATTGCCCAAGACGTCACCTAAAGTCTTATTATGCTGATGAATTTCTTCTCCAGATTTATTAATTTCTCCAAATGGAGTGCTTGTTGAGATTGATTAAACCAATCTTTTTGCAATATATCTATGGTAATAATTAGGTAATTATGCAAGCTTTTTTGCCTTTTAGGCATTTTTCTGTATCCATGCATTAATGAACTTGTATTTAATGTATTAAAGATCCTTAATCTGCGCAATATACTTTACTAGTTTATTAAAAAGTGTACTAAAGCTTGCTTTAGAATCACAGAATCGTAGGATTGTTTAGGTTGGAAAAGAGCTCTGAGTCCAACCATTAACCTAATGCTCCAAGTCCACCACTAAGCCATGTCCTTAAGCACCTCATCTGCATGTCTTTTACATATATCCAGGGACTGTGACACAACCACTGCCTTGGGCAGCCTATTCCAATACTTGACAGTCCTTTCTGGGAAGAAATTTTTACTAATATCCAATCTTAACAAAAGACAAAACTTGTCCTCTCATTCTATTGCATGTTATTTTGGAGAAGAGACTGACCCTTAACTTGCTACAACCTCCTTTCAGGCAGCTGTAGTAATTTACACAAAGCTGTAGTAATTTACACAAAGGTCTCCCCTGTGGCTCCTATTCTTCAGGCTAAATACCCCCATCTCCATCAGCTGATCCTCATAAAACTTGTGATCCAGACCATACACCCGCTCTGTTGTCCTTCTCTGGACATTTCAGCACCTCAGTTCCTTTCTGGTGGTAAAGGCACTCAGAACTGGACACAGGTTTTGAGGTGTGGCCTCACTAGTGCCAGTTACAGGAGGACAATCACTACCCTGGTCCTGCTGACCGCACTATCGCTGATGCAGGCCAGGATGCCGTTGGCCTTCTTGGCCACCTGGGCACACGGTGGCTCATATCCAGCCAGTCGCCAACAAATACCCCCTAGTCCTTTTCTGTTGGGTAGCTTTCTGGAAAAGTGGCTGCTCTTCCCACAACCTGTAGCTTTGCATGGGGTTGTTGTGACCCAAGTGCAAGATCCAGCAACTGGCCTTGTTTAATCTGATACACTTCGCTTCAGCCCATCAATCTGACATGTTCCCATCCCTCTTCAGAGCCTTTCTATCCTCTAGCAGATCAACACTCTCTTGCAATTTGGTGTCATCTGCAAACTGACTGGGGGTGCATTTGATCTCCTAAACCAGACAAGTGATAAAGATAATTAACAAGACTGGGCCCAATACTGAGCCTTGGGGAACACCAGTTGAGACCAGCTGCCAACTGGATATAACTCCATCCACCACCATTCTTTGGGCTTGGCCATCCAGACATTTTTCACCCAGGAAAGAGTACACCCCTCCAAGCCATGGGCAGTCAGTGATCAGAAAGAGATGCTGAAAAGCAATTTGCATGCGAAATCCAGATAAGTTGTCATGTGAGCTATTGTGATTTGAAGGAAGCACAAGAGCTTTTACTATATAAATACATACTATTAGTAAACTATTATTTGCTAACGAAGGAAACTTACCTTAAAATACCTGTTTGTGTATCTTTGCATTTGAGAAATGAAATACGTTACACCTCAACAAACTAAAAAAAATGGCAAATATCCTGGAGTCCTTTGAAGACTTGAATTTCTTGGTCTTCTTTGAAGAAGCCAAACTTTCTTTTGCTGTAGACCAGTGGCAAGACAGAAATAGTTCTGTTCCTCTTTCATCAGCTCTCACTGTCTTTCTGTGTCTTTCGTTTTCTATTTCTTTTATACTAGTAATACCTTTCTTGACTTACAAGGACTCTTCCAGAACTGTTTAGAAGCTTCTTTTTGACATTTCTGATAGAAATTTCATGCACTCTTTCATACATTTCCACCTTCTGAAAAAGGAATATGCATCCCTAAAGGAACTTTCTGTGAGGAAGGAATACTAGCACCAAAAATTTTCTGTGATTTTATGGGAAGGCTGTCTACCTCTTCCTTCACCCCATTACCTTATCTGGAAAGAAGCTTTGAGGATAGTTTCTTTGATTCTAGAACTTTTACCTAAGCCTATCCAGGTAGTTATCATTCAAATGTATTTTTATTCAGGTTGAATTGCTAAGGAACTTACTTGAATTGAATTTTTAAAAAAAGCTTGGTTTCTTAACTTGTTTTATGGTTACATGTTGTATTTCTGATGCAGTTTTTGGTCCTTGAAGAGCAGAGATGCTTATCATAGTTCATTATATATGTGTGGTCCAATAACGGCATTGTAGTCAGGGGTTTGGCTACCCCTACAATCAGAAGTTAGTGGAGGAAAAACTGATTTTTCAGTTTCCTCTTCCAGTCACAGCCTGTTCATAATGAAGAAGATTTGGCTGTTTCAGTGGCTGTCTTTTCAAATCGTATCATCAAGGATGAAAGGAGGGTTGAAGGGAAACCATCGGGCTCATTCCACAAAAGTACTGAAGCCAATTTATTTTTACATTCTTATTCATCTAATAATGAATTTCTGGACTTCTCCAAGATAAAGCATGATTTCTAAATACGAAAAATAAATGTCTCAACACTTATGAAAAGATATTGGGACTTGTGATCTTCATCTTTAGGTCATCAATTTTTATTTCTGAAAGGTAGCATTACTTTGGTAAATTGAATCTCTAACTTTTAGGGGAATAAATATAATAGCAAAACCATTAGCACTGACAAAGCCTGCAGTTGCAATAACTTGCGATTTGAGATTTTTTCTTTTATTTTTACATTTGTTGACATTGAGGATGAAATCAAGTCATTAAAAACGTCCTATCATATTTATTCAAATTTTTAATATTTTATTTCACTGTATTGCATTACACAAACCCTATTTTAGTGTTATCAACTGCTACTGTAGTTAGTTTCACCTCCTAGGTAAAATGTTTAACAGAGGTAATTTATTACTCTTTTTAGATATAAGAATTGTAAAACAAAGCATGGCATCCCTAAAACAATAATGAATGAAAGCAGGAATAGGCTGTATTCCTGAAGTTTCTCCAAATGCATGGTGTAGGACTGTACTAAAAGTAGATTAGTGAATTGGTAAATTGGTATAGAAAGGATATCAACTGTTGATTGAGAGAATTTAATAGGAAGGCATAATAATATACTGTGTGTTGGTCTCAAAGCCAGAAAACATAAACACACACACACACATGCATACATGATTTGTTTCACTAGGAAAGATGTAGTTTTTGAAACCTGTAAGGCAGGTTTCTCCTCACTCCAATATGTGGATACCTGCTTTCCTCTTTTTTAGTCATTTAGGTGCCCCTGACTGTCACTGGAAAGAAGCTGAAAGGCACCAGAAAGTAATTCCTCCATACTAAGCAACTGTCCTAGAAGGACAGCATTCTCCAGAGTTAGAGGAATTAACCTGTCTTGTGACCATAGAGAAACTTAGGTTAGTACCTGGGTGTAGATACCTAATGTGCAGGTGGCTAAAAAAATTGAAGAAGAATCTTATAAAATTTCTGGTAACATTTTAAGTGCTAGATGCTTTCCATATATGTATAAACTACAGTTTGACCATAGGAAGAGGTGGTGATTTGAAAAATCTATGTACTCAAATTAATTAATTTTACAAGGAATAATACACATAATTCTAGTTCTATAATAAAACTGACTTAACTACCACACTTGGAATATTTGTTTTCTTTTAGATTAATGGTTTAAAAACTGCAAAGAGATTATTTTCGAACATGTTGGCACTGAAATGATCACACAAAAAAGTAAAAAAAGGAAAATCTCTCAAAGAAAATCATAGAAAAAGTTCATGTTTTGGTTTACAGTTTGAGTTGAAGTATGGCCAAAACTATGGTCTATGTATGTAAACGTTGCGTTTAGAAAGATTGAGCTCGTCACAATGAGTAAGCCACTGATTGCAAAAGCCTGTATTAAAAAAAAAAAAAAATAAGAGAAGTAAAAATAACAAAGAATAAACACTATGCAACATCTTGATCAGCTTATATGGCTCCATGTGCTTGATCATGTTAGAGGTTCAGTATATTTATCTTCCACCAGCAGGGCAGGTGTTGTTGTGTCATCTTCTCTGTAACTTGTCATTTTTGTTACATTTCTAAGTTCAATTTTTAAAAAATTAAATTAGAGACACAGGTGCAGGCTTTCTATGTGTGCACCAGCAATGTGTCTCCATTGTCTGCATATTTTGTAGGAAGTATGTGGTAGTCTTGACATACCCTATGTCACAGTTTTCATGGAAACTTGAAAATGGGTGCAGTTCAGCTTGCATATGGGAGATTAGTGGGATGACACAGCAAAATTAACAACCTTGTTTACGGGAAAAATAAAATTAGCTGACATCCAGAACAAACTATACCCTCTAACAGATTCTGAATCATCAATTACGTCTTGCAAATTTTATTTTTCCATCATTTTGGATTTCTTGGTTAGAAATTAGAAGAGGAAAATTATTATAGCTAGAATAGAATATATGAGAGAGAAGGGACCTAGAGTAATCATCTAGTCCAACTGCCTGAGCAATCCATGGCTGACCAAAAGTTAAAACAAATTATTAAGGGCCTGAGCCAAAGGCCTTTTAAACACTCTCAGGCTTGGGTCATTGACCACTTCTCTAGGATGCCTGTTCCAGTGCCCAAAGCTGTTTTAAAAATTATTGCTAAAAAAATCATGGTTTCTAACCCCTGATTTTGAAGTAAGAATTTTGAAGTGGATTGTTTAAAGTAGAATGTATACTGAAATCTTTGCATGGAGTTTCACACATACATTTTAAAATGTGTTCTGTATCTCTGTCTTGTACACAGACTATATTTTTAGTAGTAAGCACAACAAGACAGCATCTTTTTTAAAATCAAGGTCACTAGGCTAAACTTTCTTTTCCATCAAAATTAGGCAATCATGCACAAACACCCTATCAGGAACAGTCTTAGGTATGTATTTGACATCTCCTGAATTATAATTTTTTGTTTGTGCTCACAAAAGAAAACTTTTTTTCTTAGTTGTACTGGTTCAACTTAGAGCAAATTAATTTTTTTGAGAGTAATAAGTTATTAGTACAACCTAAAAGTCCTAAGATTGAACTAAATCCTTAATTCTTCTGTGTTTATTTTTTATACATAAGTTGCCATTGATTCCAGTAAGTATTAAGTATTTCAATACCTTTGTGAATCTAGGTTTAAAGACATACAAAAAAAAAAAAAAAAAACAAAACCAAAAAAACCCCAGAAAATGAAAGCCCCTAATTCCAAGTAAGACTAAACACAGAATTAATTGCGGCCACTAAAGCTTAATACATCTGAAGTTTAACAAAACAAATAAACAAACAAAAAAAAATAGTAGAGTTCAGGGGCTAGATCAAAGCCAAAGTAAAATGCAACTAAAACACCAATCATTTAATAGTTTCATTCTGTCTGAAACAAAAGTGTTATATTTGATCTTGAATTTAAAAACGGACTTTCTTTTTGTCATGCTGGTGTTTGCCACAGCATTATAATGAGAATTATTTGATAATTGATATTGCTTACCATCCTAATTTTAAATTAAATATTTCATTACTGTAATATGTGTCAAAAAGAAATTATTTCATTTAATTTGAAAACAGAATCTGATTTGTTCATATTCAAGGACAGCAAAACAAACACACTCTTAGTTCTGATGTTCTCTAAAGAACATTACTGATTTGTAAACATATATTTGGAAGGTATTTTAAGTGATGACTAATTTCAAGCTTATTTCCATAGTGAACACGATATATTTTGAGGTGGATTTTTTAAGTGGGACCCAGAATGGCTCCTCATTTGCTTAAAAAATTCAAACCCAGATCTACTTTGCATAATTTTGCATAGACAACGGTTCAGTATAAAGGAACAAATGCTCTTCTTCTCCACATACACACACATAAATGATGACTACATGTTTGTGTGCATAATTTGCAAACAGCCTTTCCCCTGAAGGTATAGGAAACACACTGTTATTTTACTGCACTTCTTTTGTTGAAGAGGAAGTGGTGTCGTTGAATAGAATTGCCTCATCAGACACTCTACAAAAGTGCCAAGTTGTAGCAATCAATAGGGAAATAGCAGATGTGAAGGTTAGTTGGCGTCAAAGAATATGAGTGGGAAAGCTTTCCTATGGGAAAGAAAGTGCTCCATTACTCTTTATCTATACTCAGAATATTGGTTCTATCAAGCTTTCAGAAAATTAGAGTATGATGGCTTTCATGACTCCAGCTCTGAACGAGTCACTTTAAAAACAGTTAAAAAGTTAGATAGCTATCCGTGTGGGAAGTTGTACCAAGTGAACAGAATTTTATTAGTTTTTAAACTTAAATGCTGCAATTTCTTCTCTTTCTGAAGAAAGCAGTTCCAGTGCAATGTCTCTGGGACAAGGACTGCCTCCCTAAGTGATCATTGTAGATGAGTATAAATGTTGCTTTTAGAGCTGTTCATAGGAAACAAACAACATGTTATCATTTCTCTAGAGTATAAATATTTAAAAACTTTAGTTTGGAAAGTTTCTTGTTTTGGAACTGCCTTGGATATTCATATTTGTTTCTTTTTCTGAACCGTGTAAACGATGTTGGTCCACACAGGAACTACTGCAGAAAAATTGAGTTTCAATACATCAATCAAGCTCATTCTGTTTAAAGAGATTGTCCTGCTGGGAATGGCAAAACTGGAGAGTCAGTGAATCATAGATAGTATTTGTCAGTGTAAGAGCTTGTAGTTGCTGATAGCAGTTGAATGCTTTTCTGAGAAATCGTAAAAAGGAGCAGGTGTTAGTGAGGATAGAGTACTTGCAAGGAAATACTCACTGATGGATGGTTTTGTTAATTCATTTTGCAAACTTGTAAGACAGTTTGTTTTCAAGAAGATGTACCGGAGATTTTGTGCGGTTGAGACTGATTATGCAGGGTTTTTTCTTTAGAAAAAGAGCTCAGTTTTTAATCATGTATCTTTCTCTAAGAATATCTCTGGTTAGAGGGATGGATACGTATTCCTTATAAACCATTGAAGCAAGTTTCTCTCCTCATTGATCTTTAAATCAAAATACTGCTTAATGGAAGTTATGACTTTAATCTGCTCGATTAATATTTAGAGCAAATACATTTATTGGCAATATGAAGAAGGAGTCAGCATTAATTATCTAAAAGCACCTTTCTCACTGAAATCCAGCATGGATTGAAAATTATTTGTTCCTCGTCCTTGGCCTCTGTTCACACTAATAAAAAAATAAATGCACTATAACACGCTGAATCAAAGGTTGCACTGGAAGTTGAGGAATTTAGAGACAGAATGGAATTTGATTTGCTGAGTACTCTGAAGTGCTTCAAATTCCTCTGCCTCCGAAGTTCACAACAGGGGAACAACAAAGTTCACAGCAAAGTTCACAACTGAGGGCTTTGACACTTAGAGCTTAAATTAACATCTCATGGTACCTGTTGAGATTGGTCTTCTGTTTTAGAGCACTGCGTAATGATGTTTACAAGCAAGTTGCTTCTGCCTTCAGTGCTTACAGATATATTTGGCAACAAGAGAAAATGATGTTCCATTGGGATTTAAAATGAAGCTGAATTCTTCCTGTCATAAATCCAAAGACCATAAAAAACTGTAAAATAATCTCACCCTTTTTGTGATTTTTCTGCTCTCCATCAACAATTTATCAAAGCAAGCAAAACAGAGATAGCAACAAGGTTTATATCTCTATCTAACATGTATAGAAGTTTGCAACCTGGAAGTTTGCAGTTAGGTTCTTCTTTTAGGTAGCAAATTCACATTAGTAATGGAGAGAATAACCTTATTTAATAATGCTGAGAAAGTTAAACGTCAGTGTCTTGAAGTTACAAAATCCAAGTTGAAATCTTCAGTCTTATCTAGTATGAGAGGACACAGACAAACCTCTTTTTCTGTTGCTGTATTTCAATGCTTCCATACTAGCTCAGAAACAAATAACACAGAGTTTCAGCCAATCACATCAGCCGTGAGCACTGAGATTCAGGGCCGTTTACCTGTAAGTGAGATCACCTGCAAGTGTCTTTTCTGACAGCTTTTCGCCCAGTCTAATATCTGTTGCTTTAATTACGATTACTTAGAAGTGTAATGATCCCCATAGCATATTTTTAGTTCATTTACCATATATCTTTTACAGAAAGAACTAAGCCTTGTAGTTTTCAGAGTGGGAAAATATGGTTTGAATAGACGTAACATGGAGCACATCCTCTAACTGTGTTTGCATAAGTCACATTAAAATTAGCATTTTGCAAGGCATCATAAAAAAAAGGAAAAAAAATCCCTATAGACCAAATTTAGCCACAGTACTTGATAGTCCTACAGGTAGAGGTCTCATTCATTAACTGTTGCAGTTTAGCTAATTAGACTATATGAACTGTATTATTTTTACTGTAGATCTCCTGACAGTTTTATGAAAACAATGAGCGTTTTAATTGATTATCAAAACAATCAAGTCCAAAGAATTAAGTAAAACTACTTTTCCCCAGGAACTACATAGTGATTCAATAAAAGATGAGGAATAAAGCTGCTCCAAAGCTCAGCTGTAGGAAGCTTAACACATGGATACAAGCAGGTGCCATGAAGAAAAATGTCTATCAGAAGAATCTGATCCTGTAATTGCTGTAGGATAATTTTTTATCATAATTCTAAATTGAAGAAATTTCTTTTTCATAATGACATGCATTACCAAAACAATTGTCTCATATGAAACTTTGTGCACCTTGCTAAGGACAGTGGCTTTATTGCTTTTTTGTACCTTGCTAAGGACAGTGGCTTTATTGCTTTTTTGTTTTACTGCTGAAATTTGTGTTTCTGTGCAATCCCAGTGCATTTTGCTGAAAGTCTCTAGGCAAATAGACGGGTATTGGATCAGATAATTGATTTACAATTATAGCCTTCTATGTAGAGTTATCAAAAGCTCTTTCCTCTAAATTTTTTTTAAACTAGTACACTCAGAAATCCACTTTGCCAGAATGTTTTCTACTAAATTGGTCAACAGAAAGTACATGAAAATTTGCTGCAGGATGTTCACAGATTACTGATGCAGAAATGTGCAGAATAAACAGAGCAATGGTGTTACTGGTGACATCAAATGAATGACATTAGTAAGTCTGGGGTACTGCTCACTGTGTTTTAGTGAAGCAAGGAACTAACGGGATCTGGGATTTCAAAGATCTCAAGGAATATATAGATTTTTTAAAATGCTAATTTATGCTTAGGAGGCATATAAGATTGCTAGAATGTCTGCTAATATCCTTCCCCTACCTCTCTTGTGTCAACTACTGAATCATACCACTCCTTTTGGATTGGTAACATTCATCTCTGGTTTCTGGCTATCTTCATGGTATTGGTTGCCCCAGGTCAGTTTGTTCTCTTGTTTCAATCTGAAAAATGAATTCTCAAATTAAAGCTAATACTTTTGAGTAAGTTTGCTTTAAATACTACCTATACAGAAAATTATTTTAGTTCTAGTTCACAGTCAGGAAAAAAATCATACATCAATGCACTTTCTCATGAAAATAGTATCTTTTTCTCTCATGTTTTTACAAGACAATTATGCCATGCTTATTCCTGTGTTAACTTCAGAGACTTGCAACTCAATTACCGACTAATTGTTGTATTAGTGATAATGGCCCGGGTTGTGGGTTGGCTTTTTTGGTGGTTTTGTTTGTTTATCTGTTGGTTTGTTTTGTTTTATTGGTTTTTACTCTCTTTTGTCTCCTATATCCTAGGCACTATATTACTATAGATTTACATTAAAGCCCTAATGTGAAATCAAAGAGTTAAAATCTGAGTGAAATTAGCGATGTAGTGCAATTCATAAAAGGCACAAACCCCTGAATGGATTGGCATCAGTGATTTAATTTTCATGTAGTGACAAGAATTTCTCTTTGCAGTAGAATCCCATGCATTAATGTGATGCTCTGGTTACCACTTTCTGCAATAAACAAAGTGATTCAGCTTTCACATGTCCAAACATCTTCCTGTTATGGAAAGCTTTCCCCTTGCATAGGCCATCTGGGATCTTAACAGCTTGCTTGCCTCCAGCTCTTCTGGTACTTCCCCAGCCCTCAGCTTTGTATTAACGCAGTGAAGTCTATACATGCTCAGAACACTCAAAAGTATAGAGCTGTTTTATTGCAGAGGCAGTTGTACAGAAAGAAAACAGCTTCATTTAAAAAAAAAAACCAAACAAAAAACCCCCCCGAAAAAAATGCAAAAGAACAAACAAAAAACCCCCAACAACTCCCAAACCAGGAAAAAAAAAAAGATACGAAGTAAACTGAGATTAACACTTAACTGTTGTGTGGCACCATGAACCTGTAACCATTTATCCAGTAACTTAATTAAACCAAACTGTGGCCAGAAAATCTGAAATTTGGATCTAATTTTTGAAGTTCATAATACAAGGTCTGTCTACAAAAGAGTTTTATGGAGAGTTACTCTTACCAGAAATTTAAAATAGTTGTATGTAAATATTAATAATAGTGCAGCTTTGGAAGTGCTCTCAGATAATTGTACATTAAAAAAAATTACTTTCCTAAAATCCTTATAATTTAATATTTTCTCCTTTTTTTATACATGGATATAGCCGATGATACAAGCCTGTAAAAAATAAGCCTATCACTTTTAAATCACAGCTGGTGAAACTACCACAACAGGTCTTTAATGTTGATTCCTCCCCAACAGCAGGACTCCTCTGTCATTGGACATTATTGTGAAGATGTAACATCTATATTATATCTTTCCATCTGCCTAGCATTGATATTTATCACAGACAGCAGAGAAGGAAGTGCTTATTATGTGGCCTGAGATCAGAACACTAAAACACCTTTTAAAGTCCAGAAAGGATGAGCAAATCTCTATGATTATTTGGTTGCAGGTCTGAGGTTTAGGAGTGGGGTTTTTTATTCCTCAGAAAATTTATTTTTAAATTAGGTTATCTGAAACAACATGCAATGTTTTTTGCTCATTGTATTTCTAATCTCCGTGAAGCCATTGTGTCAATTCTGCACAATAATGACATTGTTAAATACAGCTGGATCTAGCCCTAAGTCCTCTGCCATTAGTCTTATGGTCCTTTTAAGTTCTTTCATTATGGTTTAAAGCCATGGTTGAAAGCAATTATTTGGATTAATTTTATGACATGAATTTTATAAGACATTGATGCTTCACTTGGCATATACTTTGGCTGCCCAACTCTCTCATAGCCTAATCTGGTTCTTCCTTTGCTTCCAGACAAGAGAATGGCAGGTTGTTATTTTCCTTTAGATCCTGATAAATAATATATGGTATTCTACAACATGCTATTCTTTATCTCTCAAGTGACTTCATTTCAATCCATCTCTTGAAAATGGTTGACAATATCTAAAATTCAAGCAACAAGAAAAGGCTGCCATATATTGAGGTGAAAAATAAAATAATTTTTAATCTCTCCTTTATCAGTGGAGAGCATGAAGAGGGGTCTAAGAGGATCCCACAAAAATCTTTTCAGGCTCAATGACATATTTTCCCACAGGATTTCCCAGAAGGTCAGGTAAAAGTGGGAGGTGGAAGTCTTTCCTCACTTCTGTCTTCATTTTCTGAGCCCATCTAAAGTCTTGAGGTGTACAGACAATGAAAGTGATCAGGTACAGTCCCTAATTTTATCATCCTGTTCCAGTCATGCTGCCTAATGAAAGTATCTTGTCCTTGCAATTAAAAGGTCTTTCAAAAATTTTTGTACATGCAGAAAAGCAGTTTCCAACAGAAAAAAATATTTCAGTGTAAAATCTCATCAGTTTAGTAAGCATTGCTGTCAGATTTATCTGGATGAATTTACCTGAATTCACTTATCTTTCTGGCTTAAACCAAGTCATTCATCTTTCCTAGCTTCAGAGCACAACCTGACTGAGTTTTTTATTTCAGTTCTGTAGTTAATGTAAGATTGGGACAGCTAGAGAATTGTTCTGTGGAGATATCCTCTTTTTTCCTTTTCTGTTGACTAAAAAGTGAATCTCTATGAATATCTTATCTTGTAACAAGTGAATAACTTTTGAAGGTCTAGAGAAGGTATCATAATTTTCTCTCTAACTGTATTTTATTTAATTTTCAGTGTTATTTTCATTCAGGAATTTTGTAGCTACTTTTTTTAAGCTTTGAAAGTTTATAAACAGTCTTTTACCCCTTTGGCTTATATGCCAGTTGGACAGCTTACCCATTTACTTTAAGAATTTGGTGATTCTGTGTCCTCTTTCTTTTCTTCCCTTCTAAACTGACTGAAACTGTATCTTTAGTTTTGATGGTTAAAAACTCGTTCTACTAAATCATTAAAGAAATACCATGCCATATTAATCTCTGTTTTCAAATACACTGTCCAAGTGTTATCCATCACCACACATGTTTTTCTTATGATAAAAATTGGTGAAGGAAGTAATTCTGAATTTAATAAGTGTCCTTATTTTAAAATAAACGACAGTGTTGATATATTGATTAAAGAGTATTACATTAAATTTTTATAGCACTCCTCCCAAGTTTACCTATCTAAATTACTCAGATAAAATTATATATCCATCATTTCTTCTCCTAAGATGCCATCTGTTCCACAGATAACTTAGGTAACTAATTGCTGGTTCAGTATTTAAATCCTCAATTGCCACCTGTCCCTTCAGTCAGCAATTTCGTTAGTTTCCTGAGAAAGTTTTCTTCTGATGTTATGCAGAAATGACTAAGTCTGGCTGTTCCGAACAGCTAAGCGCCTACTTCTAAGTCTCACTGGAGACCTAACATTCCTCAAGGGACTGGTCTGGAAACAGAGTGATTGGATCTTCCTTGGTTCCAACAGTGACAGCAGTGTTATTAAAGCTTGGTTTTAGCTGGTGATTCAGTTTGTAGAAAATACATTAGAAAGAATAACTGGATTTTTTAATGCTAAGACATTTGAGGGAAGAACTCTTTGCATCCATAACATTTAAGATATCCAATTTTTGTGTATTACTATGAACAAAAGAGCAAATAGATAAGTAGATTAACAGTATAAAATAAGAGAAGGGAAAGAAGGCATTTAACACATCTGAAAATTCAGGGTTTGCTTCACTGGAGTGCTAATATGTCTCATCCTAAACAACCCTTTGTTACTTAGTTTACTCAGGTGGACTGTAAGTTTCCTGATTTTTTTGTCAATGGTATGCATACAGGATTGAAGAAAAATTCTGTATAACTTGTATTTCCATCCTATTTATGTTGTTTAAAGAGTAAATTTTGTTCATAAATAGTCTATTTTAATTTAGATTGTTTCTGTTTAGTAACTTCAGTAGACATATGTCCTCTCCTCCTTGGTATGATGTCAAAGATATGAAGATGCAGAAAACTGAGGCCATTCTACTTAGAACATTAAGTGTGAATGTTTGTTGTTTTCAAAAAACAAAAGCAGAAAGAAAAATGGGGGAAAAAAAAGAAGAGAAAATTACTGCTTCATAGCAAGCTATGGATTCCAGACAAACTAGGATAGCTTTAATTTGTACTCTGACTATTTGAATAAGGTATTTAACATAGTAATTACTTGAGTATTCATGTTCAATAATTGCTATAGCACATCTGCAAAGAATCTAATTTCCTTGCCTTAATATCTGCAAAATACAGGATATTTTCTGATTATAATTTTTAATCTTCAATTTAGTAAAATTAAACATTAAAACCAAGAAAACCAAAAGTTCAACAAAAGGCAATTAAAAATGTATATATTAAAATACAAAACAGTAATTTTGCTTATTGCTGTGAGTTATTACATTTTGCATATTACTGTGATAACACTGAAGTGCTCAAATCACTATGCAGTATAAGTACCCAGTTAGTTAAAGCAAAAAAAATTGGGAAGCCTCCCAGCTGGAGCCGATTATTGCCTCCATCAATTGTATCCCTAAAAACAAAATGAAGCGAGGGGAAATACCATATCAGTAGAAACTAACCTGATCTCTGCCAAAGAGATTGTTTCTGGACTTCTGCATTCTCAGAGAATATTTTACCTGATCAATTAAATCAATTAATAACTGAGGGTAAGATCTGAAGGAAGCCTATTCTGAGGTGTTAAAATTTAGTTTTACAATGTAGCTAAAATAGTTTTGCTTAACTCTTCTGATAAAATAAACCTAGCCAAGCAACTGTCATTTCCATGGTGAGTGGCTTGTGAACACATTTTAGTGTTAGAAACAAAAGAGTGCTTCCTTTAGGTTTCTCTGGAAGTTTTTTGTCTTTCTACAATATAGCACATATATAGCACATATAGCACTTCCATTCTTGGTTACATCTTTCTCAACTTGTCATTTATGCTTCGGAGATGAAGAATTCTTTCTACACTCCAAAGCCCGATCTTGCACTTCATATAAGTGACATCAGGGGACATCAACAGTCCTTATGACTACATCTCACTTGTTACCTCTCTGTTGAAATTCCATTTGTTTAGATATACAGGATGCTAAAGGATAGTGTTAGTCAGTAGAGAGTGTTTTCTGAGCACTGGCATGTTATTTGACTCTTCCTTATGTTTGCAGTGTTTCTTACTGCCATTCATTAGTTTTCTCATGAATATGATCCCAGAAAAATGAGCTGCATAATCCCTGTGACATTTAATGACAAAATGGAAATGCCAATAAAAATTGCAGCCATCACTTGTAGGAAAATATGATAAAAAAAATCTTTAGAATTTAAGTCTGTACTACTTCCTATTTATTGTTAATTACTATAAAGCAACAGTCTGTTCTTAATGAATCGTACATTTCTGTTTTTAAAGCTGTTTTCTGTAACATGGTATGGTCTGTCCATAAAGAGCAGTTTGAAAATTAGGTCAATCATGACAAACTGTCAGCTAAGATAATATATATACATATATATATATGTAATATATATATATATACATAGTATATACACACAGAGATAGATATATATATATATATATCTTATATATACATACCAAATATGAAAATAGGTGGTATAATTACAAGCTAATTATGAGGGGAATACTTTAAGGGAAAAGAGCTTCTCTTTCCCCACATCTTCATGTAGAGAAACACATGATGTTTGGTGCAGTCTCTTTCTGTCTCCCTGGCTGATCTTCATGACACATGGGAGATTATTCCCAGTTACATGCTTTTTCAGATAGATACACTGTCAGATATCTGTGCATTCTTTGAGATGTCTCCAAATTCTGTATCCCAGCAGACATCATAACCTTGTTTGGATCACTTTCTTTGTGCACAATAAACTAACCAAGTGAGAGAGCCTTTTGCCTCTGTGAAAAGCACACACATTAGCAAGTACTTGCAGGGGCCACAGGTAAACTCCAGACTGGAACTGTATGTGACTGAAAACAAAGCCAAATAACAAGAATGAACATGATCAGTTAGAAATTACTCTACTGTCAAAAAAAAAGAGAAAGGTTTTAGTATTTTAAATTTTAAAAAAATCCCCAAAAAAGTACATTTTTTTCCCTCAGACTAATTTCTACCTACAGTATTTTAAGCTTTGGAGACCTTGGAACTCACCTGGTCCTCTTGTGATTTTGAGGAAACTGCAATTCTCAGTAACTATGATGAGTCACCATATAGATCAATTGAACTGCTTTGTAAGGGAAAAAATATACACAAGGTAGATATGTTGAAGCTTTTTTTTTTTTAATGCTTTGTAAAAATCAACTACTTCCAGTGAACAGGTGAGGCATTGGTTTTAACTTATGTATGGGATCTTCTTTGATTGTTTATGACAGAGATGGACTCCGCAGAATTTGTAGAAAGAAGTTTCACAAAGGAACAGTGGCTTTTTGTCCCTAGAGTTGATCCTATTTCAAACACAGTCTAAATCATGACAGCTGGTTGGTTATGGCTCCCAGCAGCACTTTGTTAGCAAGAAATTTCCTGAGCACCCCAGTACTCCAGCCATGCCGAGTGACCATATGGAAGTTTAGAATTTGGCTTATGGTCACTGTCACCATCATGGTATGCCACTTGTGAATTTTACTCCACTGTAGATCCACATTAATGATTTAATGGGGATTTAACATATTATGAGGTTTTTTTCTGTTTATGATCATCTCGTTATTTAGGAAAATATGGACTGAAGTTAGTTCAGGGTTATTTCTAGCTAAATGAAATCTAGGAGACTCTATACTGTCTCTTTAGACTTGGTTTCTGGAACATATAAATCTTGTAACTTTGTCTAGAAAGGCATGAAAATGTCTCTTGGCAGAGCTGAAATAATATAAATCCACGAATATGCCCTATGCTTTCATAGTTGTGACACTAGAACAAGAAAAATTGCCTCTATATGGACACCTGATTTGAACAGATCACAACAAGTGGTTAAAATATAAGAACATGAGCATGGCTACCATTGAATCTCTTAGCCCAGCATGTTGTTTATAGCAGTAGTCGGTCTAGGGTAAAATATGAGAAGGTGACATGCACATAGTCATACTTGTCTGAACTGGCAGTGATTTGTAGCTCATATCCTTCTTGAGATAAAAGTAGCACCATTTATGTTTAGTAACTATATTGCCAAAATAAAAGGCAGATGTGAAGATTGCTCCTTTACAGTGACATTACATGTCTTCCAAACTGTCTTGCAAATCACCTGAGTCCACTTTTACTTTTTTGTAGTAGAAATGCTTGGCAATGTAGTCACGATTTTTCCAGATGTTTCAGGGATAATAGAAGCAGGTCTATGAAACACTTAATAGACTCGCAGTTCTCTATTTTCAGATGCAAAAAACCAAGAAAATTTGATAGTGGAACAAGAGCTGGTTGGCTAGCTGACAGTGAAGGCAAGATCTTGAAGAATTATGAAGGGTCAGAGAGATTGTTCCTCCGGTGAAGACTTGGCAAAGGGAATAGCATCCTGATGTGAAAGGGAACTGGATGGCTTGCCAGATAAGGTCAAGCCTTGAACATTGCTCACCTGCTGCCTTATTCTGCAAATGCTGCACAGAATCTTTCCTAGTCATCATTCTCCAGTGAGCTCGGTCTGTGGCCTTGTAAAAGGCTCCAGGAGTGCAATTGTGTCTCATCACTTCTGTCAGTTTTCTCCAAATGTTCATAGATCCAGTCAAATATACACTATCAAGCTAATTTCATCATGTTGGAGGTTAGACCTATATTTCCCCCCATATCTTACTGGGAGAGTTTTGGTTCTAAGTAAAGGGATTTGCTCATCTGTCCTATTAAATAATGTATTGTGTTAAAAAACATGTTGAGTAAAATAACAATAATCATTGCAGCAAAAGTAACGTGTGAAGCTTAAAAGTGAAAAGTGTCACCACACACTGTATATTTAACTGCATCTTTATCTTTTATCCTGTAATCACAGCCTACTGACGATTAGACTCCGAATATGTAAACTGTTTATTATATACTTCATTAAGGATTCTCTTATGAAGTTATTTGTAGATTTCACTTAAAAAGTATAACTGTATATAGGGACATTTTTGAAAATGTCCTGTGACTCTTATACATATATATCTGGTCATATGCTGGTCTTTAGACTCACCTTATGGCGAGAGGGCATAGTAGGTTTAGGTACCCTTGGCTTCAATGCAACTTCCTGCCTTCTGTAAAGTGAGAGGGGAACAGTGAGTGGCAGTCATATTGTAGGGAGCAGTCATTGTTACCTGCTTCCCAGTGTAGCTCTTTACTAATAGGATGTGGAAAGAGTTGCTCGGGTTTTGTTCTGAAAGAGAAAGACCCATGACTGTGAATCAACATGTGTATAATTGGTCCTCTGTCAGCAGTCACTTGCTTGGTTTTGCTACCTGGGTGGGTTTCGCTAATGATGTGAAAACTGTATTAGCCATTACAGCAGCTTACCCTGTTTTATCATCTCCTTTTTAGACCTATCACACTTTCAGACCTGAGTTCAAAACCAAAACTCCTGAGCTCAGCCTCTGTTTATCAAGTGATGTTATTACAAATCAGGCCATGTCATGTGTCTTTTTTCTTCAGTTTCTGCATTGAAAAAATGAGGTTATATTTAAATACTTCAGTGAGTGATGAATGGTTTATATTTGATTAGGAATTTGAAAATGAAAGGCTTAATTCTGCAATGTTTTCTTACTTTGTCTGACAACCCTTCTTACTTTGTCTGACAACCCTTCTCATCCAAGACTATGAGAGGGTTGTTTTTTGCATTGTCTTCTCCAACCTTCCTTCCCCACATTTTTTCTTCTAAACAAAAGGTCAGTATTTTTTTCACAAATTAACTGTGAAGGCCTGCAAGGAACCAATGTCTTAGACCAAAGAGAGAGAAGCTAAAATCCTACTCTTTTCCCCTATATGTGCAGAAGAGGAAAAGGCTGAAAGATGTAAGGAAGTTTTCCCTGGAGAATTCTAAACCGGGAATTATCTCCAGTTCCCACAGCCACCATGAAATAAAAATACGTGTCTGATCTTTAGGCTGAGAGGGTAGTACAGTGGGCATTGTCACACACAGAAGGCATTTCCTTTTTGGAAATCCCAGGAAAAAAAATGTGTTGTTTTCCCCCTGACAAACCTCTTAACTGGGGAGAGTTTATGGATTTTTCTTTGTATTTTGGTGGGCCATTTAATTTACTTGTTTACCAGCAGGTCAGTGAAATGAAAACCCCAAACGATGAAGTGAAATAATAACAGTTTTAAAAACAAGGACCTTAGTCATGCTAGGGTGTTTCATACCTAATTTGTGCCATTGGAGGGAACAGTTCACAATGCCTTGATTTTCTGCATCATTTTAGTAGAAATCACATGCAGCAAGCAGGTGAAAAAATGCATGGATGTATATGGAAATATATTATTTAAGGCTACTCTAAAATTAGATTAGGCAGTGAAAATGTAATAGAAAATCATCTTAATGAATCCTAGAAATGTTATCAGAAAGAGATCACAATGCTGATATCATAGCTTCTCTTTTCACTTATACCTCCATAAAATTTCTTTACTTCTCAGTATAGTGTGAGGTCGTTCATATTAAAATCCAATACCTCCTCGCAATAGGCTGACCCTAAGGATTACTCTGGAAATTAATAACAATGCAGGATTACATGACAGAGAAAAAAAATTAAAATATGGCAGATCGTCATCAGAAATTATCATAATTCTAGCAGAGGTGAAAAAGTTTCCTAAAGATGGGTCATGAGAGTGTTTATTGCTGCTGATTTCATGGAATCTACCTGACTCCTACATTAATAGTGTGTGCTATTTTTCTCCAGTCAAGATTTTCCTCCAAGTTTCCCTGGGAAAAAAACACTAGACCCAACATAAAAAATATTTGGTGATCTTTAGAAACTTAAAAAATTGAAATAGCAAGTTTAACATGAGTGAGAGTGTGAAAACTCCATCATATCATTATCTCAAAATAATTCTATAAAATAACACAGGTATTTGGAGAAAAATGAGTCTTCAACAATAATCTAATTTTTATATTTTGGGCAGTATTTTTTTTAATGCAATTTATATACAAAAGTGCAGATTGAGAAGTTGTACAGACCTGCTACATTTTCATTCATCAACTTTCAGGTAAGTATCCTCACAGTATCATTTAATTTGGATTGGCAGCTGTTAGGTGTTCACTTCATCTCATTTCTTCCCTTAGAAAATTGCTCACTTTCAGCTTATTATCTCTCCATACTCTCTGTACGTCTGTACTACTAAGGCAGTCTGGCAGTGTCTGACAGGAGGAAGCTGGAAGATTGGTAGCCTGCAGAGCATGTCTTCACTCTCAATCTTTCTGTCTCTCTTCGTGCTCCAGCCACTAGAGCTCCTATTCAGAATAGGGGATGAAGTCTTGATCACAAAGACTTCTGTCAGAAAAGTTTGACCTATCATTAGCTACTGATATTTCATTAGATAAAGTTTCTCTCTCCCCAAATCGATTGTGAACATGTGCTATGTTTTCAATACATGAGCTTCGTTTTCCCATTGTTGTGGGGCTCATTTATTTTGATTAGGCACCTTATCTGTACTTGGCCCTGCATTGAAGACAAATTACAATAGCTTTCAGAGGATTTTGACAGCTGCCTGTATTTGGCATTGCAAGTGTATTTCTTATACTTCTCTACCTCTCTTTCCCCTCCTTTCCTTGCCGTCCCTCTCAGCCCACAATCAGCTTCTAATAAACACTCTGCCAGGAGTAATAGGAGGGTCATTATTTGGTAGCTGTAGAGAGAAGCAAGCAGGAAAACCCTCAGGATGACCTGCACAATGGTCCTGATTTCACCATGCAAGAATCTGATGCAACAGTCAGGACTATGTGAGTCTCACAGCAGTCTTTAGAGAGGAGCTAGTATTAAAATAAACCACATGTTAAGATTTTAAAGAGTTACTTTGTTTTAAAGACTGTTTGTCACTGAATGACAATTGTGGATGATTAAGTCCTCAAGTTGAAATTCCATTACATGTATTTTTTCTAAAAGACTAAAGGTTATTATTTTGTAGGTTGTAAGTGTATCATTGTACACAGGTTGCACAATGATAGAAATAATATCATATCAAAGATTCGTCAATTTGTTTTCTAAGATTCAAGCCATGTAATAACAGAAAACTTGCAGTGACAACCCCCCTTGCTTGAATAACTCTTTACAATTAATTTCTTTTCACATTAAGTTCATGGGAAAAGCCATGAAAGTTGAAAGCTGATTAAACGGGTATACCACATCTTTATTTCCTGTATAAATCTTAGAGACTGAGTAAGATGGGAGAAGAGTCAATAACAATAAAAAAAGTGTACACATGATGCTCTTGATTTATTTCCCTCTGACTTTTTGGATGTTTGTAATTAATCTTCTGCTGGGAATCAGATTTTCCTTGATATGTTCCTTTTTGCTAGTGGGGAAAGGTATAGTAGCAACAAGATCATGTAACTAAGTTCTCTGGGCTCATGTAAGAGCACACAAAAATATAATAGAAATATGATGTTAATTGGAGAAAGAAAGTGGTTTGAAAATGATCATATATGGATTGGGCTACTTCTATTGTTCCTGAAGAATATTAGAGCAAGACTTCTAAGACTTTTTAGTTGTAGGTTTTCCATACCAACTTCCAAAACATTGTCTGTCCCCTTTAAATATTAGGAGAACTAATTATTATGACAAAACAGTATATGTCTGCTTTCTATGTTAGATTCCATGTCCTGGAATGAAATGCCTAAAATCTGTTCTTCTCACTACATGTTAACACCCGGTGGTCTACTGACTGGATTTAGCATAACACAACAACTTTCTTCACAGAGACCCCTGGTACGTCAAATTCAGTAGGCAGAAATTCATAATGATATAAATACATCCTCTATGCTATGGTATGTGTCAAAAATTCTCTTCTAAACATACTAGGAAGACCTGTGAACTTAAGTGCGATATCTACCTATGGAAATGCCCAAATATCTGAATGCTCCCGCATGTAACATAGCCCCAAGTACCTTGCACTCCTGCACTTTCTGCAAACTCTTACCTCTGTGCTCACATCATCTTCAGGTGAGAGAAGTCTTGCCCTACTATGCTTTAAAATTTTTGAACAGAAAAAAGAGATATGTAAGAAATTCTTATGAAAGTGTATTGTTGAATAATTAAGAAGTTGATTGTTTTCTTTTGCCTTTTGCCTTTTGCCTTTTGCCTTTTGCCTTTTGCCTTTTGCCTTTTGCCTTTTGCCTTTTGCCTTTCTTTTGTGCACTGTCTTTGGTCCTACAGCAACAGGGAGTTCTGCTCCTCCATGTTTACTTTGAACAAGTACACCTGAAAGTTTAAAATGTATCTAAACACGAATAGCAAAACAAAACATCCCTTCCCCAAAACAAACTGAAGAGCCGTAAAACTTATCTAATAGACCTCTGTTAAAGATTAATCTTTAAGAAAAATCTGAAATTCCCACAGGTTCATTGGCAGTAAACAGATAAGTTTTGGCTTTTTGAGGTGAGAGAAGTCTCCTGGCTTTTTTGAGTAATTATATGATACACTTAATTTTTTTTTTTTTTTAACATGAAAGAAAGATGAACGATTTTCAAAGTAATACTGCACCAGTTGTTCTGAATGAGTTTTCATATCTTCATAGATCCATGCCCATATTATTATCTATACTCATTTACTGGCCTTTACCATGGCATGACCTCATAACCTAGCAGGAGTCCAAGAGCTCAGAAAGCCAGATTCCAGCAGTTTGAAGAACTTCGATGCAAGTCAGTGTTATGCCATATCTCTTTAAAGGGATGATTTTGGTTTTATGGAACAAAGTTTATCCTATTGTTTGGAACCAATATCCTGGGATGATGCAACATGTATATTTGGCCTGTCTGTTTTCTTTCAGAACACAAAAAAAAAGAGAATCAATCTTATTATTTAAATACTAGATCTAGGCAAACCCACAAGTTTCACTTGCTTTTCTTTCACAACCTACATTTTTCTAGTAATTTATATTTCATAGAGCTTACCTGAGCTAGTTCATATCATTGTTTGCAACAGCATTAAGTGTTAAAAGCAGAAGTGTCCGAAAGGAGATTTGGATTTTAGAACTTATTTCTTCTCCTTTTCCATTCCTTGTATTCTTTCCTCTCTATTCTGCTAAATGCATCAGAAAAATGTAGAATTGTCACTCTTGAAAATTCAGATCTTTACATGATATCAAACATGAATATTACAAGTTGATTTCAGCTTCATCAACATGCATGCACACACTGCATTAATGTGGACAACACACACATACACAAAATACCCCTTAATAATTTTTAGTCTTTTGAATCATGCCTGCATCTTATCATTTTGAGAAGTTTGTCAAATCTGTTTTTGCTCAAAGATGCTTGTATCTACACAACAATCTAACTGTTGCTCTTTGTCTTTTTATTACTACATTTGGGAAAAATCCCTTTGCTGTAACATCAAAAGTACTGGAGTTGAAGTAGATATTGGCCCATAACCAGCAAGCTTTATTTCAGTCAAATCATGAGAGAAAAAAATAATGTGGTCTCTGGAAAGACATATTTTTAACTAACGAATCAGTAATAACAATAGTCACAATTTAAGGGAATATTTATTTGATAAATTCATGGCCCAGATTAAATATATTTTCTTGATTAACATCCTATATCAACTATGCTATTCATTTGATCTCTTGCACTTATAGCAATATCAGATAACCTAAGCAGAGTGTGTGTACGTGTACATGTATGTATATATAGTCTATGTAAATTGAATGTGCACATACATGCACATCCAATTTGCTTATAAAGTCATGTAATTTTGTATCAAATACTCCTCTGGTAGACAATTTTATCTTCTTTGTCAAGGCTTTTCAGGGAACTGCGAATATACTACTGGCACCACTAATACACAGTAATTTTTTTTTACTACTTTTCTTTTACTTTTTTTTTTTATTAAACAAATTTTTTCATGTTCTTTCATTCAACCTTCCACTCTTTTAATTATTTATTTTCGTTTGCATATTTGATTGCCTTCAGTATCATAGTTGAAACCCTGTTTGTACCCCTATTTATAGATTCCAGCCCCAGAGGTAGTTACCTTGGAAACTGTTTTAAATGCACCTTCTTGACTATTTGTTCTATCAAGTCACTAAACTGCCTTCTTTCCTCTTCCATCTTTTGCTCCGCAAAGCTTGGTACTAGTAAGCAGACTTGTCCAGCTTATTTGTAACTATAAATCCCTTTCTTAGTGGTTTAAGGTGACATTGTACAGTAGGTGTCTTCTCATTTTTGGGTAGTCATGAAATGGCTTCCATATATACTTTTCTGCTAGCAGCTGCTATTAGCAACAAAGTTGTACAGCAATAACGGGTCTAACGAAAAAATTCTCCAGAGAGCAGAAATAGCTACTGCTTCCCTTTCTCATACATTCCCCCTTACTGGGATGTGGAAACAACCAAAGTGAGAATGCTGAAGAGAATTATTTGCTTAATAATAATTATTATTTTGAGAATGATAGAATAACATAAACAAAGTCATTTGACATGTCTCAGGATCAGAATTCTAGTATTACTCATACAAGGTTGTTGCTTCTTATCCTCATCTGGTCTTAAATGAAATATCTATGTTGAAATCATTAGTACCTCAAGATTAATGTATTGGTTCTGTCTTGATGCCTCTCTGCTCTTCTGTCATATTTGACCTGTTTCAGAAATCCTGACAAAAATAGCCATGCTTATATTTTATACTGAGAATGGCAGGCAATTGGGAAGTTGTTTATGAACAGAGATAAACAAAGAAAATTTCTTTTTTGTTAGACTAAGGCTCAAATTGAATATGCAAATGAGAACTTCACCTGTGTAACCTTACTTTTATAACCAAATAAAATTTATAGCATTCTCTAAATATTTATACATTATTTATAAGCTTTGAAATAGGCTCTTAATGTTCATCAAGAACATTAAAAATGTCCTCTTTATATTAATACAAGTAAATTGGTCCTGAGTGCTTGCTGCTGTGAAGGCTCATCACTTTCCTTATAGGCTCTCCCTTCTCACCTCTTACCTCATCATGTTAAATTAGGATGGAGAAAAAAGTTCACATTCTCTTCCTTGATCTGAAGAACAAATTGTGCTATGTCAGTACTTTTTCCAGAATAGATTGCATCTTGATCTATTCAGAACACCTATAGCTGTCTAGCCACAGGTCATGCATTTGAAAGGATAATGAGGAGTTTACTTCTACAGAGTTTTCAAGAGATAGTTTCAACCCTCCCAGATGACCTTTCTCTTGCAGATCATTGCAGATGTATAAGATGATACTAATTTCTGCAAACCTTTGAGAAGTGGGTGAAAGTATAAATGGACAAAAAGTGATTTGGCTAGTTCGATATAGCAGGCAGAATATATCTGAAAATCTTTGAATATAAGTGTCGAAATTACAGAGATTCATTGGAACTAGTATCAATCAGATCTTAAGAATTATATTGCAAGGCTGCAATATCTTCTACTGAAAGTTTTTTGATGCTCTTCAAGGTCCAAAATGCTTAACTTTCCTTAACTCTTTCATAAAATGTAGGAGACTCCAGAGAAGCTGCTACATAGAAAGGATTATTTGTTAAACCTAATTATCTAGTCTACTTAAATTCAGTGTTCCATCTAGGATCTGTGAGAAATACATTATAAAAATAAAACCACACAGAGATATGTTATTTGGATGTATAAACACACAAAAACTCACAGTAAATGGTGTATCTATATCTGTGTATAGGGATGTATGGAATGATATACTCTTCCAAAGGGCTAAGGATTGGCTAAGTTAGGGATTTGGAAGCTGGTAGGAGTAATGCAATGAAGGAAAGAATGCCGTCATAAAGAAAAATGCTTAATATCCTTATTCAATGAGTTTGACTAGGTTTTTATGCTCTACTTAAAAATATTTCTAGACTTTACCTCTTTTTAACAAGGAGAGACAGTGATTCTGAGGGTCAAGGACCTCTTTACTTGAATGTTACTAGTGGCTATAAAGCAGGGATGTTGGCAGGGAGCATCGGTGAGTTCAAGGTCAGATTGGACAGGGCTTTGAGCAACCTGATCTAGCGAAAGAAGTCCTTGTCCAAGGCAGGGAGGCTGGAATAGATATTCTTAGAATGTCCTTTCCAACCTAAACCCTTCCATGAATCAATACGAACATATTTATCAATCCATGATAAAATTTTAACCAGTTTGCACCATGGAGTCACGAATTTTAGGGTAGTTGTATAGTTTAGTTTTAGACCTGGAAGTGTTACAATCATGGTTGAACTGGATCTATCTTAGAAGATATATTTTTCCACCCAAATGATTCTATAATTCTCTGATTCTATGACATAATTTGCTAATACCATTTTGCTAATACCAATTATTTTCTTTATTGAATAAGTCTTTTAACGAATTACTGAAACATTTCGCATAATGTAGAAATACACTGAACGCCACTAGTCAGGTGGGGTAAGCATAATCCATAAACCTTTGAGTGTTATGTCATGGGGTTCATAATATTTATGTATGAGTGTAAAAAAAAAAAAAAGTATCTTTTATTTCTCGCTGGTGTTTATTTGTGACCATTGTTTGGACTTCATTCTAAACTGGTCAGCTCAGTCTGGAGTTCTGTTAAGGATTTCTGACCTAGGTGTAAGTTTTTCATATTCCACAACTGGAAAATAAAATTGTCCACCATATGCAATTCATCACAGATTTAGAAGACTTTTGGAAATTTCATTTTTGAGTGTCTTTACAAACTTTATACAATAAGTGCATTATATACAATGTTTGAAATACAAGCCGTATTCAAAATGTTTTGGACAGTAATTTTAAAGGGACAAAGTTTCCTGGAAATGTCTGGAAGCTCAATTTTCTCTTGGAAAATCAAGATCCTGAGACATCAGAAAAACATGTATAAATTAATTTTTTAGACACAAGTATCAAAAGGACAATAGCTTAGTTTCCATTTCTGAGGGATTATTAGAATCCAGAGAAGTAAATAAAAAATAAGTATAAGCTTGCATAATGCTTAGGCAAGATTTTTAAAAAATAAGATGATTTCAGTGACCTGGTGTATTTCATATCACACATGATGTGTGTTCTTTGCTAGCTTTATTATCTTTCCAAGCATTGCATATTTTTTCTAATGGATGATAAAAGTGAAGACGTGGACTAACTTATAACCTGTAAATCGGTCTAGGAGAGCTGTGTAGAGAGTAAGAAATAGCTTAATCATTGTCTTCAAGGAGTTCAAGAGGTTGATCCCAAAGACAAGTAAATGTATGCATGAGCTTGTATTAGTTCCTTCTCCATCATTTGAAATTTCAAGTAAATGGTCTGCCCTGCAATCAAGAACAAAAGGTACTGCACTGCAGCTATGGTATTTGGTATTGCTCAGATAAAGCCTGTTTAAAGGGGGAGAAAATAAGATTGCCTTAAGCCTCTTGTCAGCTTCCAGTCTGAAGTAAATTCATACATATCAAAAAAAGACCCAAAGGAAATAAAAAAACTGAAAGTGGAAAAATAAGCTGGTCAAAGCAAACGTTTAATGTATCTTTTCTCTAGGCATTAATGATACTATACGTGAGTGAAGGTCAAAAGAGTTGAGGTGAACAAGGAGCATTTTGGTGCAGGCAAATGGAAGAAAAGCCAGCTAAGCTAGTGATTTAAAACAGATTGAAATTTTTAAAGTGAGTCATAAAGGTCACAAAATCAGGTTCAGTTTGATAAGGCACAGTAGGCAGGTTTTAATGAATTCTCAGTAAATGTTTTTAAGACAAGCACTCTAGAGTTGAATATTGAGATAACAATGGGTGGTTTTGTCTAATCAATAGGAAGAGAGCTAAGAAAAATTCTAGTGAAAGATCAAACAGAATTATGAAGTCTTGGTTTTGAACAAAGGAAGTGAGCTAAGACTGATTTTACTAAACAATTACAGAAAAAAAAAGGAAAGTTTTTAAATTATTTACTTTTACTCATATATTGGGGGTAGCAGGGATGCTGTTTTGTCTTCAAAATGTTAGCAATCTAACATCTGTAAGCAGCAGAGGAGGTGGAATTAGAATAAGAAGCAGTAGAGTCTGAACCCAAGTCTTTACACCTAGCAAAGAAAACAGCGGAGTAATAGAGTGAAATGGAGATAAGTGTTTAATTTTTGTACTTGAAGATGTAGACAAAATGGTTATGTTCAAAAGATAGGATGACGAGGTGTTGAGGTCACTTGGCTTGTTCAGCCTGGAAAAGAGGAGACTGAGGGGAAACCTTGCAGCAGTCTACAACTTCCTCATGTAGGGAAATGGAGAGGCAGGCATGGATCTCTTCTCTTCGGTCACCAGTGACAGAAACCAAGGGAATGGCCTGAAGTTATGTCAGGGGAGGTTTAGGTTGGATATTAGGTAAAGCTTCTTCCCCCAGTGGGTGATTGGGCACTGGAACAGGCTCCCCAGGGAAGTGGTCACAGCACTAGCCTGACAGAAGAAGTGTTTTGACAATGCTCTTAGGCACATAGTGTGACTTTTGGGGCAATCTTGAGCAAGACCCAGAGTTGGACTTCAATGATCGTAGTGGTCCCTTCCAGCGCAACATATTCTATTATTTTATGGTTCTTCAGTGTGGCAGAAATACACTTTGTGTACAAAATGTTATGATAAGTAATATAAAGAGACTCTTAGAGGCTATTTGAATGTCTTTATTAGACTTTAACAGGGAGATCAAGATGAGGAGGAGAGTTCAACACCAAGACAGCACCAGGACAAATTTTGCTTATGTATCATTGGTTAAAGGTATCTATCTAGTTTAGTATGGACCATATTAAGAGGAGAGTGATTAGGACTAAAATCTGGTTGAACTCGCAGGCTCAAAGGGTTGTTCTAAACAGCTTGAAGTCCAACTGGAGGTCAGTTATAAATAGTTATCCTCTCATGTGGATATCAAGTCCCATACAGGTTCACTCATGATCTGGATGGTAGTATCTCAGCAAGTTTACAGATGATAAAAAACTGAGAGGAGTAGTTGACAGACCAGATAGTTGTGCTGCCTTTCAGAGGAACCTCAACAGGCTGGTGAAATGGGCAGGCAGGAACCTCATGTAGGTCAACAAAAGAAAATGCCAAACCCCTGGTGAATTAAAGTATCCATCATTAGAAGAGAGGCTGAGAGAGCAGGGTTTGTTTAGCTTGGAACAAAGAAAAGTTGTGTGTGGGGAATATAGACTGATATTTATAAATATGTGATGGGAGGATGTAAAAAAGATGGAGCCAAACTCTGCTTGGGGGTTTCCAGTGAAAGAAGGCAGGGCAGTGGCAAAAACTGAAATATGAGCATTTACATTTAAACATTTTACTATGAGGGTCAAGCACTGGAGCATTTGCCCAGAGGGATTGTAAGGCCTTCATCCTCGGAAATTTTCAAACCCTAGACAATATCCTAGACAACCTGCTCTACCAGACTTTCCTCGGAACTGGATTTTGGGACAAATTATCTCCAGAGGCTCCTTCCAACCTCAACAGTTCTGTGATTCCAGGACTGCTATGGTAATCTGGGACACTGGTACATGAGCTATCCTCTCACAGAACAGGAATGACTCTCCACAGTTTTATTTTCCATGCATGTTCTATGTCCATTTGAACAAATGGCCTTTCTTGGAAGAAATTTACCAAACTGAATTAAGGAAGGGAACAGTGATTTCATTCTTAAAACATCAAAATTTGGGCCTGCCTTTTCCTACCACCTTCAGTGTCAGCACTATTCCTCTTGGAATAGATGAGCCATTTCAAATTTTTATCTGTCTTTGACTCATGCTAGACACTTTTTAAAAGGCTCTGGCTTTGTACTGGTTTTGGTTGGGGTAGTGTTAATTTTCTTTGCAGTAGCTGGTATGGGACTATGTTTTGGATTTGAGCTGAAAACAGTGTTGATAGCACAGGAACATTTTTGTTACTGTTGAGCAGTGCTTGCCCAGAACAAAGGCCTTTTCTGCTTTTCACTGCATGCCACCACTGAATAGTCTGGGGGTGCAGAAACAACTGGGAGGGGATAGATCAAGGACAGCTGACCCTAACAGACTAAAGGGATATTCCACAATATATGCGTTATGCTCAGCATATAAAGCTAGGGGGAGAAGAAGGAAGTGGGGACAGGATGTTTGGAGTGATGGTGTTTGTCTTCCCAAGTAAAGGGTACACATGATGGAGCTCTGCTTTCCTGGGGATGGCTGAACGTCTCCCTGCCTAAGGGAAGTGGTGAATGAGTTCCTTGTGCTTTGCTTGTGCACACAGCTTTTGCTTTACCTGTTTAAACTGTCTTTGTCTCAACTCATGAATTTTCTCATTCCTACTCACAAGTCCCATAAGGATAATAGTTGATGACAAACAAACCCAGAAATATCATGCTATATGGTTTGGCAACCCTAGAGTAAGTAAAGCAAATAACCAAGTTACTGGGATATTCTTTATTCTTACATTTAGCTCAGAATGAGGAAATAAAATAGAGAGTAATTAGAATGTGAAGAAAATATTATAATTATGTGACTGTGATTTGTATATAATTTTTTTTATTTGGTGTTTCTTTACACATAGTAATTGCTTAGTTACATTTTTGTGTTTAAAGCAAAAACACTGTCAGGGATAAAGTTAGCTATAGAATATATTTGATAGAAAAAAAATCGATCATAGAATTATGGCAAATACTGTCATGATCTGAATGGAAAGTGTGGGCTAACAGACAGATGCTATCACATCTGTCATGATGAACACAAATATACTTTTCCCAGAGATCTTCAGTAAGTTGTCACCTTCCTAAAAGATTCAGTGCAACTTTTTCATATAAACATAAACCAGAATCAAATTATAAGAATATGCATGCAAATTAATAAGATTATAATCCCCGTCCTCTTGGATAAATGACATTGATTGCACAGTGTTGATGCATGCTACTGAAGTTAGCTATTGCTAAGAAACCATAAAAGTTGATTTGGGTCTTATGACAAGTTAAAAGTTGTTTATGGAGCTATTCACCTTAAAGCAGGTTATTTTTCTTTATTAATTTACTTGTTGACAGAGAATGTCTTTCACTTATCTGCAGTTATTTATTTTAAAATGAACTAAGGCTGTATCTGTCCAACTGCTGATCCAGGTGCTCATTAGAAAAACCCATTATGTTAATTAGCACATTTTAAGCAAATTCAGCAGATGACTGATATTCAAAATAAACATGAAACAATTTCCTTACTTGCCCAAACAATTTCATCCACTTTGTCATGTTTGAAATTGTTTGTACTGTCACTGCTTTGGCTGCTTTTCTTCTTGGCATATGCAGAGAAATCATGTTTGTGATGTTGCTACAACACATTTTCCAACAAAATGGCTTTCAAACTCATAGGTGATCTCTTTAACCCTATCTGTGAGTAGTGAAGGGATCAACCAAAGGATCACTCAAAATAACATAATCACAATAACACACTGACAGTAGCATCAGTAATGTGCTAAAATACAACCACAAACAGTATCAGTGCAACTGTTAATTTTTGTCAAACTCTGGGAACTAAAGGTAGTAGTACAAGTAGTATGGTATACAATGTAGAATGTATTCAATGAGTTTTCTGTGCTTTCACTCTGTTTTTGTTTTCATTGACATTGTTTTCAGTCTTATATAATACATGTGAACAGCAAAGCATTAAGTCAGTCACCAGTAATGTTGTTAGTTTTTTCAATTGAAATTTAATACATATTTACTTATTGTCCATTGGAAGTTTCTAGAGCAATTGTTCATAAACTAGCTTCCATAAAATTCCCTCAGATGGAATTTTCTCAGATGTTTCAATTAAAACAAAATAAGGAACTAAGTCAAACACTGTAGTCCCTGTTGTTATTATTGGAAACAGCTCAGCAAAATAATTTGGTAGCATCCTGAAAAGGCTGGCTTGTTTTTGTAAGCAGATTAGCAGAGATAATAAGATAAATTTAGCTAAATTCAACCTAATGTATTTTCAAACTAAATCAGAAATTGTGTTTCCCATTAGCTTTTTACTAGATGAATAACAGAATTACTCTTCTCTCCAACTAATCAATTTACTGACAGTTTGACGGGGAAGCAGAATGATGCACAGCTACATTCAGCGATTCCATGAAGGAAATGTCCAGAACCATTGGCAGTTGGATAATCATAGAATCATTGCATGATTTGGGCTGGAAGAACCTTAAAGATCCTCTAGTTCCAACCTCCTTACAATCATTAGCAGTAAATTTTCTAGGAGTTATCACATACCAGCCCACATAATATCTTTCCGATGGCACAAAGATTTCCACTCTTTCACATAAGTACATTTCAAGTATCTGTTCCTTCTCTTGACTGTATTTCAGAACTTAGATGTCAGAGACCACAGACTAATTATTTCAAGCCACTTTTGAAATACTTCACTATTGATAAAAAATTCTGTTCTGCCCCCAAAATGCATAGATTATAAAGTGCAATTGCTTTTACCATGTGAAACTATAAGTGCATCAATGTTGAATAATATTTTAGTCAATAATAAAAAGTCTTCTTCTATGACAATCTGTAGAAATTTTTAGTAAGAAAGCTTAAGATGTTGCTAAGCTTTGGATACATCTCACATGACGTGATCTTGCACAGTAGCAGAGAAAATTTTTATGTCGGCTGAGGTATTATCCATAAAAAATATATATTTTTACTCAAATAAAAAAGTTCCATGCTTAAATTTTGATTCTTATTATTATCTTAATTCTTCTGCCAACTGAGCTTGATATGAATTTTTTCTCTCTTATTTTTTCCATCATTCTGTTTACTTTGTTCCTAATACACTATTATCTAAAACTTTTTTGAAAGTTTAGCTTATCACTGAAATTTCACATTTTTGCTCATGTAGGAAAAAAAAAAAAAGCAAGGATTGAGGGGAGGTCATTCCAGCCCAACTACTTTTTTCGTTGTTCTGGCTGATATAGCTCAATTCTAGTACCATTTTAACTCTGATTTCTGTAATTGAAGACGATTAATAAGACTACAGTTGGACCTCTGTTTGCATAGTAAAGCACATGGGGAAAATACTGAAAATGGGAAGAAATAAGAGGTGACAGTGCTTTTCACCCTGATCATTCCAAGAATTCAGGGCAACTAATGTGAACAGAACATCCATAATTTTAAGGCTGCAGCGTTGAGGCCGTATCATATGACAGACACTTCCCGGTGCAAACATGCGAGAGCACTTCACTGTTGTCACAGGAATAAGTCTCTGTTCCTACAGCCAATGTCAAATGGGCTCAAATTAAAATTGCTTTTTCAATTTAAAGTTCAACCTAACTTAAAGGAGATACAGTAACCAGGGTTCTACTAAAAATGCAAACTATGTATTTATAGTCAGATTTTGAGCAGCACAATTTTCTTCAGTTTATATAGGACAGTGGAAATACAGTGCATGCACTTTTCACTGATTTTGCCTTTGTTTTTCCTCTACAAAAATATATGAAATAGGGGAATTTTGGATTCAGTAGTTTTAGAAGATCACACATGATAGTGCTTCTCAAAATGACGCTTTTTTTCCACTAGACTGGTTCTGCACAGTTCAGTTGCATGCTAAGGCATTTGTAATGAGCAATAATTAAGTAATTGACACAGGATTAGCCTCAGAAATCTTAGAATAATCTATGACTGAGTTTTGGTGTATTATTTAACACTAACTTGACTGATTTAAATCACTGGGTGGTCAAACAAGCTGGTAATTAGTTTTCACATTTTCATTCACTGGAAATTTTCAGTTAATTTTGTGCTGATAATTTCGAGCAATTATTGTGAAAAAGAATTCAAGTAGACCAGTTACAAATACTGGAAAGTGAATTCTTTCACCCCTGTTCTTCCATACACTTGTTCTGCCTGTTCCTAATAATAAATAAAGCAGAGACTCTGTAGAACTTAGTCTTCAAAAGCTGTACGATATCTCTTTCTCTGTTGAATTACATTTATACTGCCTGGACTCGCTTACTACAGATGTCCAAATTGCGGGATGCAAATAAACACATTAATTGTATTTTACTCTAACTTTTGACAGTTGTATGATTTTGTCAGCAATTCAATTTTCTCCATCAGCTTCTGGTGAGTTGGGTGGGGGCTCTTTATATCAGTACCAAAAATTACTCAAAACTACATCTTATAACTCTGCTATTGTCTCTGTTTTCTGTAGGGATCATTAACTGAAAATATGTAAATTCATTTACATGTATAGATGAATTCTTCATGATGTATTTGTCAGGAACCAGTCTGGCTAACAAATTCCTCTTTCTTATACTGTAACTTTTAATTCCAGATCTTTTAGATTATTTTTTTATTTATTCTTTTTACTGTTGGAGGGAAGCAGCTCCTTAAACATTATGTTGCTTATCTCCTCAAGTATGTTGTTTAGGAGACTAAAGGGGTTTAAAGATAAAACTGCCAGAATTACTCCAAGATCTGACAGATTTACTAACAAAAAATTCTTCTGATCAGTATCCCACCACTCCTCTACACCTTTGATAAAACCACATATGGCGTCAATCCTGTTTGCCGGAATTAACTCCAATTTTCTAGTCACCAAGGTCAGAAAAGTACAGAGAAAGACTCAGCTGTTAGCACATATGGTCCAACGTGGTTGGTAATTTACTTTGTGTAATAAAAAGTACAGAATGCTAAACCCAAATCCCTGGGCAAAATACCTCAGTGGTGGCTTATGCTAATGTATAGAAGGCAAATATATTATATGAGATATTTTGTGAAGAAATACCATAAATTACTGGTCATTTTGGATGTAAAGAGTTTTGTTACGTCTGTCAACAGAACTGATAGGTGAACTTAATGGGAGAAAAATCTCCAACAATCTGTCTGTGCAACGAGGCTCATTTTGATGATTATCATTACAAGCAATAGAAAATGCTACTGCTGCTACTTGAGTGGTGCCATTAGGAGAATAACGACAGTGGAAATTACATTAAGTTTTTGAAACCTGCGAAAACAATGAAGCAATATTTATTTTTAACAGTGGTTTTTTTGGGAGCAAAAAGGCAAATTATAATTAATGGGCTTTCTATCTCTCCTGTTCATTCAAGGAGATCTTTGACCAGAGCAATGCCAAGTTTGACTTCGAATGCTGCCCCATAATTTTATATCAAATCTCAACAGCAACAGTGTTTCGAGCATAGCACATCTTAATTGTGCTTTGAAAACTGCACAAACACCTCTCATATAGGTATAGATGCTATGAGAATACATCTGTTAAAATTGTGACATTGTGGGAAATTTCTTACTCTATTAGAGGTAATATTTAAAGTAATGTTTGTGAACTCCATGCTCAGTTCCAATGATAAAACTATGCAGTCAGTGCTTTTGGAAAAGGAGATTGTTTTCAGATACAGTGCAAATGAACTGCGGAGTTCTGTATGCACAATTTGTATCTGAGAACAGGCAAAATGAGCAGAAATAGGTTTATCTTTACAAACATCCAGAATATCGGATATGCTTTAGAAACAGATTAGTTTTGATTAAATTCTTATTCCTATTTATAAAGGAAGAAACCTGAAGAAGTATGAGATATATCACACGTGTCATCTTCCACCGTATTTTACAACAAGAGCTCCTGCAATGTTAGTTATTATTCAGTAGAGGACTGTCTATCATTCTGGTGTAAAAGGCAGGAAAGTTCTCTGAAATCCATTAGTGATTTTGGAGCTATGAAGTCTTTACTTATTTCCAGGTCAAAGCTGATAGCAAAAACTTATTTCAATAGCATTAGGGTCTGGGGGTTTTTAACCATAAGTTACTTGAAATATTTAACATTTGTTCAAAATCTTTGGGTTTTAAAACAGGAAGTCAGCACATTCAGGGCAAGAGTGAAAATGTCTTTCTCTGAGCACTACATTTTTCATTCCTTGTAGCTCTATTCTTGGCAGAAACACCTTTCCTTTTTTCATTTGTGCTCTATGAACCATAAAAACTGCCTTTATGGAGGAGAGAACGCTGTATGCATTAGTTTTATTGTTTTTATGCTGACACAACAAAATCAAAATTGTCTGGTTCACTTAGGGGTTTTCAGGCCTCAGCGGTTCTGAAAAAATAGGCAGAAAAATAGAAGAAAAAAATAGAAAAGTAGTACTCTGAGGTCAAAGAGTTAGAGTGAATGAGACCAGGATGAAAAAGGGGAGTGTCTTTTTCATTTTTCTGTGATGACTGAGAAGAAGCTAGTCAAATAGTTCTGAGACACAATAAAAAAAGTATGGTATTAGGTATTAAAGAGATCGGTAATTATAGCTAGTTGTTAAATTGTTCAAAAAATTAGATGATACTCAGAAGCCCACTTGAATTATGCTTATCTGTTGAGTGATAGAGGACAGCTAAGCTGATTTAAGTCTGGTCTGCTGTCCAGCAAAACTGGAGTAAGGTACAATATTTTCAGGATACTTAAGGTGCTAGTGATTAGTCCTGTGCTCTGTAAAAACTATGCCTTATCCTATAGCAGTGGTTCAAAACTCTGCACTACACCAATCTGAACGCAGAGCTTGGATTGTGCATGGCATTGTAGTATCCTGTGGAGGCATCAGGTGCAGATATGCAATTAAGACCAAATTGTGTTTTAACATGCTCGGCTATGTCAAAATCAGTAATTATACTGCTTTAGCTGCCTCAAAAACAGCACTTCCTTTTGGAATGTAGAATTATCTAAGGCTTATGAGAAACTAGAGATTATTTTGGTAATTAAAACAAATTTCAATGTATTATTTAAAACAAAGTATCTTCAACAACATGTGTAGTGATTTCTGAAAGCTAAAAATTAAGTGTGTAAAGATAAAAAAATAAGTGTCATCTTTTATTCTGATTCTTGTGTTTATCATTATTTCCTTATATTACTTATTTATTTATTATTATTTATTACTTTTATTATTTCCTTATATTACTTATGTCCTTGTACTACAGTTTAGTTCAGAAGTCCCAGTAATGGACATTGTAGTCCACTCCAGAAACATTGAGTTGTTTGGAGAAAACAGTACCTGTTCCAAAGAATTCAGTTTCATATTAAGAACTGGGAGAGGTGGACCAGCGTACACAGATATATTACAGAAACCATAAAGTATGTGAAGTACACAATGGAGAAAACATATCATTGGTCATTGATAGGTATTTGAACAGTAGCAATCAACCTTTACAGATTTCTATTTGGTGAGACTACAGGCAGGTGGACAGCCTTTTTATGTTTCTGTACAGTTTATTTTCATTTATGCTAGTGTTCAAATTCTTTCAGATAGCCTTATCTTTGAGTTTTTCTGTATTTATAATACTTCAGGAGAATTACAGAATTCCTAAAACATTTTTTACCTTAGGCTGTTTGTTCTCTCAGTTTTAAGCTTGTCACACTATGACTTGAAATGTATCCCATTAATTAACTTTGTTGATCTTTCTATTAATGCTACTAATCCTCCGTGGTCTAAAATACTGGAAGCATATCCCAGATGTTTTAGAACATCTATGAGACATAAGAGGATTGACTATAATATTCGTTTCACCTAAATTTGACATCTAGCCTTCTTATGTTTAGAAAAAATAATATTGAGATACATGAGTACTTTTGCCATTATTAAGAACATCAGAAATGTATTTTCACAGCTGTGTAGATTTAGGACATATGTCAAAACAAAATGTCACACTTACAAAAAAAGAATAAGGAATGAATAAAATAACTTACTACATGAACAATTAAGTTTAGATTCCTGTACCTGTGTTCAGGATCTCCAAAGGGTCATGTATGAAACAATTGGGATGAGTCTACTTGAGTTTCAAAGGAACGAAGGGGGAAAAAAAGACAAGAAAACACACTTTCCTGGATAATGATGGGCTTGCCTTTTTTCTTGATATATGAGCTACATAAATTCACAATGCTTTTGGGGTTTGTTTGGTTTGTTTCTTTTGTTTTTACTTGTTTGGTTAGGGTTTTTTTTTCCAAAACAGGAAATGATATATTATATTTTGTTCTCTTGAAATTACTCAATGTCAAAATTTGAAGAATCTCCAGAAATCCCTATTAATTACTGTACATAAGTTCATACCAATAAAGAAGCAAAGAAATCAATGAAAACTCAAAGTTGGAAGGGGTCTTTAGAGGTCTCTTGCTCTTTTATTAGGAGGTCTGCTTTCTTAATTGAAAGTGTGGTGTTATATTAATTTACTCAGAGTCCATGGAGTTAGGTTAATTTATTCAGAGTTACATTAAGCTGTGTCAATATTTCCAGTGAGTTGATTCTACTACTTCTGTGAGCTATTTGTTCCAATACTTAGTTTTTTCTCATGGTGAAGAATTTTTTCCTTATATACTCAGAGAATTTCCTATTAGCATCTCTGGCTATTGCCTCTTATTCTGTCACCATGCATCCTAATGAAGAGAGTACCTTCAGCTTCTCTCTAACATTCTCTTTAGGTAATGGAAGAAGGTGATTGGTTTCTCTGTAAGCCTTCCATTTTAGGAACAACATTTCCATAAATTTTTTCTTTGTAAGTTAAGATCTCCAATCTTCTGATCACTTTGGTGGATACTGTCTAATTTTAACATGTCTTTGCACTCAGAGAACGAAAACTAGACACAGCATTCTTGGTGTGGCTTGACAAGCGCCAAGCATTGTGGATTAATCACTTCCTTTGTTCTGGGCTCGGCTATAGTCTTGCTGATATTGCCTGCAGTTTGCTTTCCTGCTGCAGAGGTGGGCTGCTTACTCATGTTCTGCTAGCTGTCTTCTTGGGACCGTAAGTCCTTTTCAGCCAAGATTCACTGCCACCAGTCAATTCCCAGCTAGTATGGATGCTTGGGATTACTTTTTCCCAGGACAGACTTTGAAATTACCTTTCTTAAGCCTCATGCATTTTCTGTTATACTGATTTCCAAGCCTCTTGTGACCTGTCTTCAGGGTAGCTCTTTCTCTCAGTACTTCTACCTCTCCTCTCTGTTTCGTGTCATCCACGAACTTGATGAGGGTGCTTTCAACACCATTTTCTCAACTGCTTGTAAAGATACTGAGCAGTACCAGGACTGACCCTTGAGGTACTCAAATCTTGACAAGATGCTAATCTGGCATTGAGCTGTTAACTACCACTTCCTTTGCCAGTTCTCCACCTGTAGCTGCTCCATCTGTCCAGTCCTCTTCCTTCCAGGTTGCCATCAAAGATGTTTTGAGAGACCATGTTGGACACCTTGATAAGGCTCATACAGATTGGTCTTTTTGAAATCTCTTTTCATATGTCATTTTTTCTGTCTGTGCAAATGCCTAAGTGATGAGCTTGGTGAAGTCATTCAGAAGTGACGTTTTGTAGTCTGTCCATTATAGAAGGTCAGAATGAATGGGCATTGTTCCTTTGGCTTTAAAAAATCCATCAATCAACTTTAAGAAAAGTGACTTGTGTCCACTACGCATGCAATGCTCAGGAAAACAAGTCACAAAGCTGTTATACGCAGTGTCATAAATACAAAATACTGTAGTATGATTGGGAGTCCGTGGGTTTTCTTCCTGACGTAATGATTGTGATGATTTAATTCTCATGTGGTGGAGAGTGTTTTCATAAAATATATCAGAACTGGGTTGATGACTTTTAAAATTTTTTTTCTCAAAATGAAATCTTAATTACCTTCAACCTTTCCTTAGTTACTACAGCCTTTTGAGTTTAAATATTGCATGGGTGAAAGCAAAGCTGAAGTATTTTCTGTGGCACCTAAATGCTTTTAGAAGCCAGGAAAGAAGTTGTAAGCTATCATTAAAATAAAAATCTACATTAATGGATCTGTAATTTTTCCTTTGTATAGAAATGTCAGAATTAGCCTGGCACATTTTTACTATGCATTTATCCACTCTTGACTTGTATCATGAGGTCTGCTTCAATGTACTTTGATCCTTGTTTATTCTGTCATTTATTCAACATCCTGATATTTTGTGGTCCAAAGTCCCGCTGCTCAAATATTCCTTTCCAAGCCAGTGCTCCAGGATGGAGCAGTAAGTAACACATTACTGACAATGACTCATTCTGCTTCCAGACTCATATTTATACATAGCATTAGACTATGACTAACTTAGAGTCTTTGCCATGGTTCCATTTGTGGTCCCTGACAAGCACAGTTATCTTCCAACGATGTTTAATTTATGAATGCTGAGTATGACACTGACAGTATCCTCTGAATGTCATTGTGAGAGCTACCATTTTATGCATCGGGTTTGATNTCTTGCTGATATTGCCTGCAGTTTGCTTTCCTGCTGCAGAGGTGGGCTGCTTACTCATGTTCTGCTAGCTGTCTTCTTGTCTCCTTTTCAGCCAAGATTCACTGCCACCAGTCAATTCCCAGCTAGTATGGATGCTTGGGATTACTTTTTCCCAGGACAGACTTTGAAATTACCTTTCTTAAGCCTCATGCATTTTCTGTTATACTGATTTCCAAGCCTCTTGTGACCTGTCTTCAGGGTAGCTCTTTCTCTCAGTACTTCTACCTCTCCTCTCTGTTTCGTGTCATCCACGAACTTGATGAGGGTGCTTTCAACACCATTTTCTCAACTGCTTGTAAAGATACTGAGCAGTATTCTCAACTGCTTGTAAAGATACTGAGCAGTACCAGGACTGACCCTTGAGGTACTCAAATCTTGACAAGATGCTAATCTGGCATTGAGCTGTTAACTACCACTTCCTTTGCCAGTTCTCCACCTGTAGCTGCTCCATCTGTCCAGTCCTTTTCCTTCCAGGTTGCCATCAAAGATGTTTTGAGAGACCATGTTGGACACCTTGATAAGGCTCATACAGATTGGTCTTTTTGAAATCTCTTTTCATATGTCATTTTTTCTGTCTGTGCAAATGCCTGAGTGATGAGCTTGGTGAAGTCATTCAGAAGTGACGTTTTGTAGTCTGTCCATTATAGAAGGTCAGAATGAATGGGCATTGTTCCTTTGGCTTTAAAAAATCCATCAATCAACTTTAAGAAAAGTGACTTGTGTCCACTACGCATGCAATGCTCAGGAAAACAAGTCACAAAGCTGTCATACGCAGTGTCATAAATACAAAATACTGTAGTAGGATTGGGAGTCCGTGGGTTTTCTTCCTGACGTAATGATTGTGATGATTTAATTCTCATGTGGTGGAGAGTGTTTTCATAAAATATATCAGAACTGGGTTGATGACTTTTAAAATTTTTTTTCTCAAAATGAAATCTTAATTACCTTCAACCTTTCCTTAGTTACTACAGCCTTTTGAGTTTAAATATTGCATGGGTGAAAGCAAAGCTGAAGTATTTTCTGTGGCACCTAAATGCTTTTAGAAGCCAGGAAAGAAGTTGTAAGCTATCATTAAAATAAAAATCTACATTAATGGATCTGTAATTTTTCCTTTGTATAGAAATGTCAGAATTAGCCTGGCACATTTTTACTATGCATTTATCCACTCTTGACTTGTATCATGAGATCTGCTTCAATGTACTTTGATCCTTGTTTATTCTGTCATTTATTCAACATCCTGATATTTTGTGGTCCAAAGTCCCGCTGCTCAAATATTCCTTTCCAAGCCAGTGCTCCAGGATGGAGCAGTAAGTAACACATTACTGACAATGACTCATTCTGCTTCCAGACTCATATTTATACATAGCATTAGACTATGACTAACTTAGAGTCTTTGCCATGGTTCCATTTGTGGTCCCTGACAAGCACAGTTATCTTCCAACGATGTTTAATTTATGAATGCTGAGTATGACACTGACAGTATCCTCTGAATGTCATTGTGAGAGCTACCATTTTATGCATCGGGTTTGATATTGAGATGAGTTTCTAGATTTGCTTAATCTTTTCATTCCCAGCTTTCCTATTAGTTAGCTCTCTTTTTTCTTCCAGCGAAATTCAAGGCATAGGCAGCTTTCTTACTACTCTGCATTGTCTCCAGCATTCCTGAGGGAACATAAGCATAGTAAATCATGTCACCACAAGTTATCTTATACAGACATCATTTCCAGTTGATTTCAAGTTAGGTTGGATTTCCAGACACTGATTTCCAGTTAGACTACACAATATGGTGAACCAACCCAGGTAAAATAATACACTTCATTGATGGAGTGTATAGGTTGATTAACCAGATTGATTTGCACGCAGTGAAAGAAGGTGGAAACATAATGTAAATTGCGGCGTCTTCTTCTAACAGTATGAATTATACAGTCATAACTACAAGATGCATATTGGAGTGTCCTTCTGTTTAATTCAGTGTCAAATGGGTTCCTAATGCTTTTGATTGTTCTGACTTCTTGATTTTCATCAATGAGTCTGCTGAGTATTTTGGCAAACACAAGGCAACTATTTGTGGTTATATTTTCCTAAATCAAATGATGAAGGTTTTTTAACTTAAGATTTTTTTAAAAAAAACCTCTTGTGCATTATAAAAAAAACCAAACAAATTTAGGGTTCAAAAGTAGCATGGCATTTTTCCCTGGCAAAATTTCAGCTTTTAGGGGTGGAAGAAAGTGGTGCAAAAACATTGTAGTGTTTTGCCTATATGAGAAAACTGAGACATCAGTGTTAACTTTACAGTGGTGAGCCACTGATATTCTAGGTTTTGTGTTCTCTTCTAAAGTCTGATTAGTCATGTGTAGACTGCTTTAATGCTTTTGTTTCAATTATTCCAGTAAATGAGCTGTCCTGTGCAGGAGCTTAAGACCGTATGATGAAAGAATTAAATATGGGTTCTTGGTGAAATTTTACAAATATTGAAAAACATTTATTTCCACCCTGTCTGCATTACACAGTAACTTAGATTCCTACAGAGCTGTTGTACATTACTTGAAGTATATTATACTACAATGCAATATTAAATGCTCGCAAGAATTACTTGATTTAAAAAACAAACACTATGAGGAGAGACCCTATCTGTTTGGCCATCTCTAATCTATGTGTTCGCAGAATATTCTGAAGAAAAATGCTTTCCTCTTTCACTGTTACTAACATCTTTTGTAATCAGGTCCAGACTATGTTCAGTACAGTAACAATGTGCATAATGCAGAGCCCTAAAAGTCTTCAGTTTTGTTAGCATTGACATTAGACATAGTTCAAATGCTTGATTTGCTATGTCCTCACGCATAGTGAAAGAACTCTTGGATTCTATCTCAGCAGGGGGAGAAAGGAGTCTCTTCTTTTTCTAAATAAGTGTTGTTTTCATCCCACATACACTGCTAATTCTCTTTTGGGTCAGAATTTCTGGCTGTCAATTAGCTGAACTTCAGAAATATTTGTAGTGTCAATCTTTGTTTATTATTTCTACCAGAGCTGATGGCAGAAATATGTTTAAGGCTGACATTAAAAGATGAAAAACACCCTAAAAAGTCTGATAAAAGTAGTGCTCACATCGTATTTCTACATTTTCTTTACTAGGCAAAATTTAGCATCAGAGAATATTTTCTGATACATCTTGAGTTTGCAGTGTTATTAAACAGATGGAACAAATGTGGTATAAAATGTTCAGTATTTTTAATACCTTCAGTTTATCCAGTCATTATGATCTCTTAAGCACAGTGTTTTACAAAAACGAGAGAAGGTAATTATCTTCTTTTTAAAGCTGTTGAGGTGAAAAATGGGAAGCAACTCCTCTGTAGTTGCACAGCATCAATTTCTTCCGAACTACTGACTCCTTTGTCCCAAATTACTGATTCCTTTCCTACCAAAACAGTTCTTTGTATTCTGGAAATATTAAATCAGGAAACATGTATTAATTTTTAGGACTTCCAGTAGCCAATTTCTGTAAGGCAAGCTAGCATTGTTATGACCAGAGAGTGACATTATTTCTTAACTAAAATTTTTCTCCAAGTATTTTTGTCATATACGGTAGATAAAATGTTATCTGCCCTCTCCTTCACAACTTTCTCCATACACCGCCATCTGTGTACTGATTACTGGGTACATTGATTACTTCAGATTGGCACATCGTGAATTAGGTTTTCAGAACTGTTCAGCTGAGTGATTGAAACAAGAGTGAAATTTCACTTGTGCCAGAATCCACAGATTCTCCTACAAAACTCAACAACATAGTTGATTGTCTCCGTTAGAGTTAAATACTTTATAGTTTTCCTCTGACCTGAAGTACTTGTAGGCCTTCCTCCTGCATAAAAATGCATTAACAATAAAAACAGATCAACAACAGATATTTCGCATTTGACAATCTGTCAGTTGTTTATTTTTCCATGGAGAAGATGAGAGGTACAGATGAGATGAAAGACACAAGCACCCTTAGAAAATTGCCTTGGTAAAACCTGACATGTAGTCTAACCTGAGAAGAGAACAATATGCAAACTGAGAACTTGCTTTCACTCTTAAAAGCATATTATTCTCATTCCTATTGCATCTAATATTTGTCTTTCAGAAATCCAAAATCTCCACTTACGACAAGATGTGGGCCTTCATGAGCAGCAGGAGGCAATCAGTACTTGTCAAAAGCAACGAAGAAGGTATCCAACGCGTGCTTACCTCTGACTACGCATTTTTAATGGAGTCGACAACCATTGAGTTTGTCACACAGAGGAACTGTAACCTAACACAGATTGGAGGCCTGATAGACTCCAAAGGTTACGGCGTTGGAACTCCCATGGGTAGGTGATATGTCAAGCATTTGCTCTCTATTCATTAATCTTGGTTGCTGCAGTAGCATAGGAAACAGTCTGGTACACTGTTCCTTTCCCTACGTTGCTAGAATTTACCTTCACTTTCTTTTTCCCAACCAGGCAAAACACATATTTTGTCAAAGTATATAGATTTTACTGTATTTTCCAAACAGGAAACAGTAGTTACTTTATAAATAGTTGGATATTTATATAAATTTGTCTTACATGGTGCCTTCCATATGTCCAACAACAACAACAAAAAGTACTTTATTCTATTAAAAAAAGCTTTAAAGATGTCGATCTCTGTCTTTAGAGAATGAAGTCCTAGTAGTGGAAGGATTGCATTAGCAAATGGGACTGATGCTTCTGAAGTGAGAGGGCTAATCACTGAGATTGCTAAAAGAGGAGGAAAGATTCTGTACCATGCCACAGAAAAAACAAATATTGATTTAGCCTTGTGGAATATGGCTTTGCATACTGGCATGGAAATTCCAATCCCTTAAGTACTTTCCAGGTCAGCTGTTTTTTACTAAGTACAAAACTTCTGTTGCAAGATTAAAGGCCAACTACAGGTATTAGCTTTGCTCTAGCTTGGCTCCCAGAATCCACAGAATGGGGTTCAGCAAGAACTGAGTTCCCACTGAGTGCAGTGATTTTTTTAATGACATGAGATGAAGACCTGGCTTTAGATTTCAGAATAGGCGGAAATAAAAATGGTGTGACACAAAGGCTGTGAGTACCGCACAATGATTCTACTTAGTACTGTAAAGGTGCTCTGCTGACTTATTTCTCAGACAAATATTTGTTTTAACTTCATTTTTAACAAGAATTTATCATTTTGTGGTTGATGTGGATATGTTTTTATTTTTTCTCAGGTAGGTTTTATGTTTGGTACTGTTTTTATCTGTGTTGATAGCATATGCTACATCATCATACTGGGAAAGTTGTGTCCAGTACTTTAAATCAAGCACGTGGAAAAGAATATTAAGAAATACAGTTTACTGGAATATCTTGAATAAAGAGGTATCTAGCATTATCAAATACAGATTTGCCAATATATTGGATATATTTACTGCTACTTTAGTAACATCTTTGAAATTTTCATTATTTCAGTAATTTTTTACATAACGGACACCTACTGAAGAAATAATGATTCTGTTCATTCTGTCTTTAAACAGTTAGTTGTTAGGAAACTAGTTTTGATTCATACCAATTTTTCCACCCTGTTCTATTGTGGCTCTTGTATTGCTGAATATACTCTGTAGACATGCAAGTGACAGAATGAACTGGGCTTCAGTTCTGCTGGTCTTTTTGGCATCTTGTACCTTCTTATATATAAACCTTTTTGTTATTTTGTTACTTATACCTTCCATTTAGGTTTAGTATGGAGAAAATAAAATCTTAGGGATAGTTTAAAATCCTTGAACAATCTGCATGCAAATTTGTGAAGCACCTGAAACATGCCTCAGAAATTTAAGTGAACATTGAAATGCCAAACTGATAGGAATCAGAGAGACCAAAGCATCCTAGAAATTATTCTATTTGTGAGTAAGTCAGAGAAGCATCATAAACACCAGAGAAAGCAGCTTTAAAACAATGATAAATCCAGAAGTATTCTGAAGTTTAAGTTTAGGGGAAGAAATGTGAATATAAAGAGACAGGGAAGTTAAGTAAACTGTTGGTCTTTGTCTCCTGCTTCAGATGGGAAGAGTAGGCACTATTTCTTCATTAACTTTGAGTTGTATCAAAGACATTATTCAGCTGTTATTTATCTGCAAGATTCCAAGTAACAACAAATTATTTGTGTCAAGAGAAATAATAGTGTTGTTCAAGGTGATATGTGAGCTGACAGCTTTCTTGAATCAAGATGAAACAAATAGAGGACATACCTGTAGGAATCGGCAGTCACCAAAAGAGGTAAAATGAGAGTTGAAACAGTGTTAAACTTAAGAAAAGAAGTTGGAGAAAGATCTGAAAAAAAGAAGACAGCTTCATAAGGGGAAATAGAGCAGAATGTAAAATAGGATGTAAAATAAAATTTTTCACAAAACAAATGAATGTAGAAAAAAACAGCATCTGGGGCCTTCCCAGAACAGCTAAGAATATTAATCCAATATTTGGGCAGTATCTATAAAGTGCTGTTGAGAGAGCTGACATTTATAATGGCTTTATACCCTGTGTATTAGGTGCACAGTCTCAGAAGAAAAGGATTGTGCAGCCTCTGCTAGAATGATGCATAGTTTGCACATACATTTGAAAGGAATCCTTATGAAGAAGCATTTCTGTGGTGTCTGTCAGAATAGTTTTGTTAAATATTTTGCTTTATTGAAGCTACAAAGTATTACAGAGCAGTGGATAATGCAAAATATTCTCATGCATTATAGCTAATCTCATTTCTACAGGAAAAAAATAATTCTGGAGACTTTAAAAGAACTCATGACATGGTTATATCTATAGAAGTAGATTACACCACTATTTAATGAATATGAAAGAAGTTTATAGACATGCAATTGAGTAATATCTTTTTAGAGTTAATAATCCTAAGAGTAACTTGTCAAGTGCTTGGAAAACTGCGATGTAATGGCCTCACATACAAAGTATGTGTTACTGCTTTTGCTTGTTTGAGAAGCAACTTGTCTCCAAGCAGAACAATACAGAAATACTCGTGATCATAGAACCATAGAATCACAGAATATACAGTGTTGGAAGGGACCCATCAGGATCATTGAGTCCAACTCATGACCCTGAACAGGGCCCTCTAAAACTCACACCATGTGCCTGAAAGTGTTGTTCAAACACTCCTTGAACTCTGTCAGGCTTGGTCCTGTGACCACTTCCCTGGGGAGCCTGCTCCAGTGCCTAAACACCCTCTGGGTAAAGAACAATTTCCTGATATCAAACATAAAGGTCCCCTGGCTCAGCTTCATGTTGCTTCTAGTCCTGTCACTGGTCACCACAGTGAAGAGATTGGTACCTGCCCCTCCGCTTCCCTTCACAAGGAAGTTTTAACTGCAATGAGGTCTCCCCTCAGTCTCCTCCAGGCTGAACAGACTAAGTGGCCTCAGCTGCTCCTCATACGGTTTCTCTTACAGACCCTTCACCATCCTTGAGGCCCTCATTTAGATGCTTTCTAATATCAAAACTGCCCCCAGCACTCAAGGTGAGGCCGCCTCAGTGCAGAGCAGGGCAGGACAATCCCCTCCCTTGCCCGGCTGGCGATGCTGTGCCTGATGCACCTCAGGACATGGTTGGCCCTCCTGGATGCAGGAGCACTGCCAACTCACATTCAACTTGCCATTGACCAGGACCTCTAGGTCCCTTTCCATGGCTCTGCTCTCCAGCCTCTCCTTCGCTGGTCTATACACACAACCAGGGTTGCCCTGTCCCAGGTGCAGAACCCGGCACTTACCCTTTTTAAACGTCATGTGGTGTTACAGGCATGGCATTGGGAAGATATAGATGTCATCTCAAAATGTACAAAAAACACAGCTTATCTCCTGAAATAGTGGCTTGGAATTGCAGAAATATTTATAAGGTTAAATTTGTAGAATACAGTTGTTACAGCTCTTATGTTGACTACAGTAGAAAGGATATAGTTACTTTTGGAGAACAGCTACAAAGGAAGTAGGTGCAACATATCTTGATTATTTTGAAGGCAATAGAATAATACTTAGTGAGAACATAATTTGCTTGAGTTTAAGTTGCTACAAGAAAAAGAGCTAAAAGCTTTCCTAACAGAAAAATATGCTATCAATTTATGACAAGATAATCACTTGGAAAATGCAACCACCCAAATATAGCACCAGTTTAGAGTACTGCAGTAAAAGCTCTCTGCTCATGATGTTAATATCTTAAATTTAGAGAAATAAAGTTGCACAAGATTAGGAGAAATAAGCCCTCAGTGGATCAGGCAGTACATGGGGATCAATTCCTTGCATAAAAGCAAAATATGAGTTTACGTGATTATTTTATTTCCTCTAAAAGCACTAGTGAATTAAACAAAGATTAGATTGTTAAAATGTAGCTTTGATGAAGGAACTTGGAAATCATGTACTTTTGGCACAAAATGAGATTATCAGAATCAGTGTACATCTTTAAAATCAACAAGATACAGTGATGTTTGAAATAGATACAAGGCAGAATTCTTTGCTGCAGCGAAATATAAACTAGGAAGAGTGAATTTGGTAAGTTATGCATACAATGACTGATTCTCATGATATGCATTTTTAAATTAAAATTTCATATATACCAGAATTCATTTTCAGTCAACTACCTCTGGTGCTAGGCTAAAAAAACCTTGATTTATAATGTGAAGAGAAGAACAGACCTGGAATGAGATGTTTGATAGCAACTGAGACTTTGGAGCAGAGAAGGGGGAACCTTGCAAGACAGTCGTGTTTGTCTTGTTTTCTATCTTTGCAACATTGTTTCCAGCTTTGTAATCAAGGGTATAACACTTACTTTGCTAGAGAACATTTCTTTGCTTTTTTTTTTATTTTCCAGTCTGAAGATCCACATGGAAGTGTGCTTTAATTGCTTTATTCTGGTATGTTTTATCAGGAGGCAATATTCTGCCAGTTCTGTGTTCTTCATCAGTAAATCTGGCAGAGAAGAAAACTATTTGAATACAGTTTTCAACATGGGGTATAGTTGATCTCTAATTTCTGACATATTCTAATAATATGGATATGTGTCATCCACAGTTATGTATTAGAAATACAATAAATTTGTGGGGGCACTCACCTCAGCATCCAATATTGATGTCCAAGGGAGGAAGGAGGAGAGGGAAGGAGGGAAGAAGAATGAGAGAGAAAAAACACAGAAAGGAACTGAACAAAGGGGTAGTGGGAGAGGAGGAGGGAGGGAGAACAAACCCTTTGGGTAGGGAGGGCAATTTATTCTTTCCATTTCAGATAATCTAAAGTGTTTATTATCAACTCTAGTAGTTTCAATTTCCCATTTCATCATCATGCTTGATAAAGGTTTAAATAAACCTTTAAACATTCAAATGCTATTTTCCATTTATTAATTCTTGAATAAAGCCCAGTTGGGATAAATTTACCATTGTGAAGAGTTCCTAAATGTTTATGATATATCCACATGCTTATGGTCATCCTACCAAACAGAAATTGTAGCATTTTTTCAAGAAAATCTGGACTATCTAAAAACCTACTTTTTATGTCCTACTGAAACACAGTTAATGTGACTTTCCTAGTGTCAACATATTGTAAAACAAAGTAATATTGTCAAATGCTATTTTCCATTTATTAACGGTGTTGCTAATGTGAAGTGAACCACATGAAAGATTAGAAATGTAGCTTCTATGCTCTTTATATTAAAGCCTTAATGGTCTGTGAAACTACACTTCACTTTTCTGTGGGCTTTTTGGTTTGTTTTTTTTTTTTTTTTTTTTTCTTTTCTATTTTCTATTTTCCAATTGGAAGGAACATAGATGAAATCATCTTTTGGAAAAATTATGCTTCATATCTCTGGGATAGTTTCACGTTCTTACTTCTTTTTTGAATTCCTGTTTCTCTTCAACATGTTTGACAGCAGGATACTTCCCATCTGGCTTGGGCAGATTTTCTACCGAATTGCCATTTGCTTCTGTGTTGAACCTGGAGCACATAGATGGCTGACAAGTGAATATTTGGAACTGATTCCATATGAATAGATCTACTTTTCAGATCATCTGCCTTTATGTGGCAGATGAGGACTATCTTGCCTGTATATGCCAGACAAACTCTGTATGTGTGGAGATATATGCAAAGTAATGCCTTTGACATTTTGAAAATGAAAAATGGCATGTGTAAGTAATCTTTAAAAATTGCATATATTTCTTCTAGCTCCAAGAAATACAAAATGGAAAGTAGTGTTTGAGAGATATGCTGCATAGAAGAAATTAGTCATTTCTCTAATGTTTCTCTGTCGCTGAACTGCAGAAAATTGCAGAATTAGGCCAAGAGGGGGCTTTAGAGGTGTAGCAGTGATTTTCCTATAACACCTGATAATGGTGAGGCAAAAAAATGTTTGAGAAAAAGGTTAAATATGCATTTCTTTATCCTTTATTCCTGTGCAGTTAATACAATCAAATTCTGTTATTAATATTAATAATTCCTCAGCTTCAAAATATGATAAGAAGAATCTTTGAATCTGTTACACAAGTCTCTTCACTTGTACAAGGTTTTTTGACTAACTTTTCACTTGCTGTGATCAAACTATGACTCTTACTTCTAGAGCGTATCACTTTTTGTATTGCTGGCTCTTCCACATTGATGGACTACTAAGATGCCCTGAAAAATGCTGGAAAGGTTTTAACATTCAGATCTTTGAAAGCTAATTCAAAAACTGTTAAAAAAAAGTGCATTCTTCTAACTATATAGAGACTCTTCACTGTGCATGGGGACAAAATATGTCTCTCAAAATGCGAATGATGTTAAATTATGTATTTTGGGGTCAACATTTCCAGCATTTCATTGCCAAGATAAGTCTTACATAAATCCCCGTTATACAAAACTACAATAACTTGCAATAGTAACACAGAGACAGGTATGAAAATTTATTCATATAAATGCATAAAATAGATCTGCACAGGGTATATTTATAAATTAAAAATAGAAAGTTGTCAAGTACTGTGATGCAAGCAAGTTATACTTCACATGTCAAAAAGAAAAATATAAGAATAACATGAACAGCCTTCCAACAGAGATGCATTGGCTGCAGGCCCCAGGTATCAGCACACTCACTTAAGTTCAAAGCATGAAACAAAACTTCAAGGTTCTCATGGTCTATTGATTCAGAGGTGCCTTTTTATGTGAAGTTCTCTTTTCTGTAAATTCAAATGGAATATCAAATAAAATGTCTTCTTTTTTAAAGACATTTTTACCTCTCACGCAAAAAATTATACTTTTCACTGTATATTGTTCTAAAAATGTGCCCACTCACTTATGAATTCCAAAAAATCCCTTTGGCCAACTAATGTAATGTGCACATCACTTGCCTGTAGAACTTTCTTTATATACTTTTGCATAATGTAGCCAATCTTAACATTTTTAAATTTTATTTTTGTAAAATCAGAGCCAAGAGTGGGGTTAGTTGCCTTTCTTTTGTAATTTTCTGAATTTCAGTCAGCTGTGTAGCATGTAATTAAAATGTTGTTTGGAGTATGTGCATTTTGAAGACAGTAAAATTAATAAAATCAGACATAGAATCTAGAAAGAGTATTTTGCTCTCACTCAAATTAAAGATTTCGCTGCAGAAAAAATGGGGTTTCAGACAATAATTTATGATCTGCTACTTGATACCTTCTCTAGGAATATGACTTCATGAATTATTTAAATTTATCCAAGCCATTACTAAATTAAATACAATAGTGTTCTTCCTACCTCAGTGAAAGGCTGTTGGATTCAAAGAGAATTAAAAAAAATAAATAGTTTAATCAGAAAATGTATGACAATTATCATGTTGTAACCTGCAACCATGTATAAATTCAGCTGATTTATATTACCTGTTCTATCTCCAGGGAGTGAGCTACAAGAAGTGTTCACAGTAAAAGTTTTTATGTTATAATACTGAAATACCTGGCCATGTTCTTAATGCAGGTATTTTACAAAATATTTCACTATCTGCCTTTTTTTTAGAGGCATGTTTCCAAATATAGAAAATTTTAAATCAGGCACAGTGGGAAATATAAATTACTCAAGACAGATCTTTTAATAGATGCTTGTTTCAAATATTAAAACTTAATGTATTAAAAATACAAACAAATAAATGATTCATTTCCTAAATATGCAACAGCAAGTGAAAAGAATAGTCTTAACTCTCCCTTGGAGTTCAGTCAGCCTCCTTCCTTGCTGCATTTATTATTCCAGATTTTGCAGCCTGTTTTTTTTTTTTTTTTGTAATCATCTAAAAATTAGTTTACTTTTGGGGCTTGCCTGTAAAATAAAAAGTAGATAAAATAAGAGTAAATGCCTTGTAAATTTATGCATAACACTTCATCATCCTATAGATATGTAGGCTGGTGTCCCCTATGTTTTGTCTAGCTTTTAAAAGACCAGAGCTTTGATATTTACAATAGCATGTCTGAATAGGATGTGTGGGAACGGTTCAAAGCTGCACCAGGAGAGGTTTACACTGGACATTAGGGAGCATTTCTTTATCCAGAGGGTAGTCAAACACTGGAACATGCTTTCTAAAGAGGTGGTTGATGCCCCAAGCCTATCAATGTTTAAGAGACATTTGGACAATGTCCTTACCAACATGCTTTTACTTGGTCAGCCCAGGATTGGTCAGGCAGTTGGACTAAATGATTGTTGTAGGTCATTTTAAAATGAAATATTCTATTCTATTCCTTAGATACCGTTTTTTATGCAGTTCATTTTCTCTTTTTCCCTCTTTCACTTTCCCTTTCCCTCTCCCATTCCCTTCCCTTTTTCCTTTTGTCTCGTCTTTTTCTTTTTCCTTTTTCTTCTCTCTTTTTTTTTTCTTTTACGCTTAGAGAATGTTACCGGATGCTCCCAAACAAGTGGGTTGGAATCACTGAGTGCCTTCAGCTTACTTCACTATTCCCAATATGTTTTATTGTAGGTAATCAGACCAATCACATTACTTCAATTCTTGCCAATGTTCAGTTCTGACAGAGTTTTTTCTTCTTGGTAAGAAGATGAAGTTCTTTCTTGCTTTTCCATCTGCTTTCTGGAGATAGATTGGAAGGAAAATACTTTGTCCTTAAATAAGTGTTTGACAAGAGACTTTTACTTGCTTGATGCTGCCATTCTATGGTGCTCTTCATTGGTCCTGCAAAGGTGCACAAACATTCCTGCACATTTTCAGCCTGTTCCTCTAATTTTAATTTACTTCTATTAGAAACAACAGGGTTAGCAAAGATTTGTAGATCTGATTCTGTGAACCAGGTAATTTATTAAATCAAAACAAAATGAAACTCACAAACAAAAGAAACCTACCCAAAACAAAGACTCCTAGACATAACCTTTCTATCTCTAACATATATAAATACAAAAGTAAGACTGAAATTCAACTGTCATGTCAAACTGCCATAGGGCTGCTGCACTTTGCAAAAACTGGCACCTATGTGAGCTGGTTTAGCGACCTAAAGTACATCTCTTTTTTCATAAAATTACTTTGCTTCGTATTTATCTACATAGCTGCTAATGAGGCTAGAAGACACAGTATGAAGGAAGGTCACAGCAGGAAAACAGGGATGTGGAAGAGAAAATGGGATTTCTGCACAGCCAGCTGTTAGGCCAAGTCTGAAGAAAATCCTGAGAGACTTCCCTGCTTTCTGGTAGTTTCAAAAAGGTCTAATGTAACTCTCAGTAGCAGAAATAAAACAGTTGTAGTTTAAAAGATGTGAGTAGATGCAGTGAGGAGGGGAGATGTCAATGCGACTTTTCCAAATGTTTAAAACTGGTTTTTTCCCAATATTTTCCATTCATTCTATCTCAAAGTTTGCAGAACTTGAGCATCATCCCCTTTACATTAGTGCTTCTTTTTTTCTTTCTTTTTCTTTTCTCCTGGAGGTCTAGGCTAAGAATCAAAGAACATTACAGTAGCAAGAGAGGCACAAGAAATGGTAGTACTGGCTTGTATTAAGTACATTTTAAAAAGAAGAAAAAAAAGGGATCCCATGGATCCTTTCGAAAGTAACTGTTCGGAGTTTGTAAACATTCCTTACTCTTTGAAGTTAAGTCTTTACTGTAGCTAAGGCTGCTTTCTGTATCCTGACATAATTCTCTTTTCACACATCCACCAAACTTGAAAGGTGACATATTTCGAAGAGTCGTTTTGAAAACTTTTCTTAAATCTCAAGCAAGACTAGGAAACAATGCTAGTGAGGATGATGACTGAGCCTTACATTTGGCAGTCAGTGGTCAACGCAGAACATAATTTTAGACACGTTTTTCCAGGAGACACGGGCAGGTTTTTTTCTTAAATATTTTTGTTACTTCCCTTAAACATTAAGCAATTTTCTAAAGTCAGAATTATATGTTGCCTTGTTTGAAGAAATAAAAGAAAAAGAATACCTTAGGGTCCACAGAGAAAATTAGTGAGATTTGCTTCTACTCTTCCAGTAACTCTGTTGTGTCTGACACTGGCGGGTAAACAGAAGGTCTATTCTTTTTACACATCTATGATTAAATATATTTATGTAAAACCAGCAAAGCCACAGGTATGAATGATATAGAAACCCTTCAAGAACCAGTCATTTTCAAAATTGAAAGGAATGGAAGGTAAATTATATATGAATTTAGTCCCCAAAGTTGTTAATGACACACTCGGTTGATGTAACTGAAACAAAATTCTAAAATGCTGAACGGTTCAGAAGTTTATAATTTTCATTGTTGCAAACGTATTCCCAGATTTCCTCTGTAAAGTACTGAACCCAACAGTCAACACTGGTTGTGAATTTAATCATTGTTGTGATTTCAGACTCTGTAACTATTTCCTGCTGATATTATGTGGGACACTGAAGGTATCTGAGCCATCTTTGTCACCTGCTGTAAAGCACTGCTCCTGGAAAAAAATTTCCACCTCACAATCCAGTACTCTACTTAAAAACTGTGCATGTTTTCTTATGTATATGTATATATTATACACCCAGTTAATTTCAAATATTTTGGCACTTTGAATATGAAGACACAACATACAAACATCTTAGCCCTGCCTATAGTTTTCAAGATCTAAAGTAGCAGTAGTAGTAATAATCAAAGTAATAATAATAATTCTAGGCAATAATTTGTTTTCATTGTTCAGACACCCTAGTTATCTTGAAGCTACTTATAACCTTCAGACCATACAAATTACATAATATGAAAATTTTTTACTGGTCCTTGGAGATGAGACATATAAACAAATCTGTCTCGGCAGAAATAAATAGGAAACCATGTACCAAGATAGAATGCCTTTTTCTTCTGCTTGCCTGCACTTAGTCTGTAATCCTTCATACAATCTGAACTGTAATATTCATCACTTATACATGCACAAAAGTGCTGAGCTTCAGTTCTCCTTTAACTAAAACAAATTAATACATTTGTCTTCATTAGTTGAACACAATGCCAAAAAAAAAAAAAAAAAAGGTGCAAATTATTTATTTTTATGCAGGTTGAGCCATGTATTGAAACTAATTTGAGAATTTCAACTGCCTGAGCAGTTAATTTATTATTTCTGAAATGTAAGAATGTGTAGCTAGCATATTTGATGAAATAACTGTTTTTTATAGTTGCCTCAGGGTTATGAGCATATTGAAGCACTATTTGGGAGGCATGCTGAGACTGAGCTTTATATCAACAAGGAATTGCAAAAACGCTTAACATCCAGTAGCTGTTGTGAGCAGACTCTGCCTTAGAGAAGCAGCTTCCAGTAGGAATCTACCAAACAGATGTAACCAAAGCAAAGACATTATTAAAACTTCATGTTGATGTTATTGTGCCTAGGACCATAATATATAACATTCATTTATGTCATATACATGGTCTAGTAGTAAGTCATATGAGAAGCAACTGAGGGACCTGGGGTTGCTTAGCCTGAAGAAAATGAGGCTCAGGGGAGACCTTCAAGAAGGTCAGCTTTTTCTCCCAGGCAGCCAGCAAGGACAAGGGGAAATGGCCTCAAGCTGTTCCAAGAGAGGTTCAGGTTGGACATAAGGAAGAATTTCTTCACTGGGAGTGTTGACAAGCATTGGAATGGGGTTCTCAGAGAAGTGGTGGGGTCACCATCCCTGGAAGTGTTCAAGAAAAAACTGGATGTTGCACTTTGTGCTATGGTTTAGTTGACAAGGTGGTGTTTTGTCAAAGGTTGGACTTGATGATCCTGGTGGTCTTTTCCAAACGTAATGATTCTATGATTCCATAAGTCTATGGATTGCTCTGAGAAAGACTCGTCTGGAAATTTAAAATATCTCTGGCCTGATACATTGCCCTTAATTAGAAAAAAATTGGTGTATTACATCCCAGCACACGGTGTTTCCATGGTTTGCAGTTAGATGCATCCAAGGCCACTTCATATTTCACTTCATACCAATGTTGAAACAGTTAATAGCAAGATAGATATTCATTATTTAGAGAATTTCCCTTTAGTTTGCCAAAGGATTGGAGTGTTCTGCAAAAGTGTGAAATGGGTTTTCAGGTCTGGACAGTTTGTTATGACCTTATACTTTTCTTGTCTTTCAACAAGATCATCTTATCTGCCTGACCAAAATCCTCACATATACCAGAAATGTTTGTAGAATTTCTTTAGGCTTCGTTGTTTCATCTGTTTATTGCTGGGTAGTGTTAGACAAATATTTCTTTCAGAGGAGGCTATATTTGCAAACCATTCATAGGTGAGTGTCGCAGATTTGCAAGGCAAATGGAAAAAAAAGAAAGCACTGTATAAATATGGAATCCTTTTATCTGTGGCAAAAATAATATCATTGATTTTCTCACTAGAGGTTTCAACAAAGATATCTTCCCATTCTGCAGCTGTGAAATTCAACAGGGGTAGAGAGATAATAGCGTATTATGATTACAATCATTTCGAATTGCCTGTGACGTTAAAATGCATGAAGAGTCTATGAAAAATGTTACTAACACTCATTTGTTTACTCTAACAGATGTGGTTTAGAGCAGTTTACAATGATAGTTTAAGGAGGGGCTTAAAAAACAAAACTGTGTTAAAAACAAGAGAAAAGGAAAAGTAGAATAGAGTTTAACTGGCTAATACAATAATTTAATAATGATCTGAGTATTTTAAATAGTAAAAAAATCCACAAACACCTTCTTCATTCTGTTCAGGTTATTTTGGTCCTACAAAAAGAAACAGAAAAATGGTGTATATTTTCTATTAAACCTGATATCATCATATCTTATTTAAATTATTCATTGTAAGCAACCATTATCCTGTTCTGTTTTGTTTTGTTTTATAATGTACTCATTGTGGAGGATAGATATGTTTTAAGCTAGTTGCAAATTAATATTTTTAAGTACATCCCTTTCCCTGTCCTAAACCAATAAATACTTAAAAACATGAGAATTGCTACGATAGTTCCAACTCTCAAATACTCATCTAACTTTGGTATCAATTATTTTGCATACTTATAGCTGGGAAATTAGTATGTAATAAATCTCAGCTACATCATCCATCTTGGTTACATTTCAGCTTTATATACCTTTATAAACCTACATGAACTTTTAAATTATGGTTCTATAAAGAAATGACCAGAAATTAGCCTGAGCTGGAAATGGTTATGAGTGGGAAGAATGAAAAGGATTAGAGAAATTAGAGAAAGTGTTTTGATTACATTTAGCATAAAGTACTGATTTTAAATGTTTCCTGACTTACCAGCAACTTGTCTTTTCCAAGCTATACAAGTAGCTTGAAGATGAAATATATATGTATATATAGATATAGAACTCTATATATTTACAGATATCTATATCTATCTATATCTGTATCTATCTATCTATTTAGCAATGTAGATATATATATATACACACATGTGAAGGTAGAGTGAACAGCTTTGGTTTGGATTTTGTTTTGAATGCTTCCAATTTTAATTTAGTTATGGGGTAGTTTATGCTGCTGTAAACATCTACTGAGGATTTTCCATTACAGTAACTGTGACTTAATAAATATTTACTGTTTACACCATGTCTAATATTAAAATATTATAATCCTAATGTAGCATGAACTGTTTGGGTTAACAATAAGAATCTAGAAATACTGATTTTTTTTCACAAAAAAAGTTGGTTTTGAAAAGGGAGCCAGGGACTGGGAACTGAGGGAATCCCTTTTCTTCATCTATTTCTTGGAGATTTTAGAATGCGCAGATAGGAAGAATGAAGCAAGCTATGTTGACCCTTCTTTCTGTCACTTCCTTCCCATCCCACTTGGAGAGGGTAAAGAGGGCTAGGGAGCTGAGGCGGCTGTAACTTTTAAAACAAAAACATTCTGTGGAGATAAAGTGCTTCCCCTGCACCCAGTAGGTAATACTTTCCTATGGCATGTTATAACTGTGACTGTCAGTCTTTATTACTGAGTGCTGACTATACTCAAGATTCTGGGAAGGTTTTCCAGGCCCTATGATATATGAGGCTGTGGGAAATAGTTTCCCATAGTTCCTCATAATCTAAACATCTACTCCACGGTTGTGTGTAAATGAAATACCTCCCATGTTGTTTCTGTCATGCCCATGGCTGCAGTATGCATGACACTTGTGAGAAACTTAACTGCACATAGTGTGTCAGCAGCTATCTCCTAGGAAGGAATGCCTGTTCCAAAGGACTAAATTAAATTTTGTCTTGTAAAAGCAAAAAGAAACCTTTGTCATAGTAACAGATGAGCAGAGATAATAGAAAAATACAAACCCCAAAGCTTATGCAAGCAGTTTGGTGGCAGACCATTTAGTCTGTGGTTCTTGATAGGGCTAAGCTACTGGATAAGAGAGATGTTGTTATGCTAAAACTTAAATGATTCACCCATTCCCAATAGTATAAATGCTGTTAATCAGCATTCTTATGGAAATTTCAGGTATGCCTGCACTGAAGTGAGACTGTGACTGCAGTTTGTCGTATTTATACCCAGACTAGCTCTAGGATACATAGATCAGTCTGGTATAACCACAGCAGGAATGGGTTCATGCTGAATAAACAAACTCAAAACAAATAGGCCAGAACTCTCCCATTCTGAGTTTAGTGCTTTTTCCTTTCAACTGGTAAAACTAGAACTTGAATTGGTTGTTTTGTTCAACATATACTAGTCACATACAGCTTCAAAACCTAAATATCTTTCCTGTTGAATGTGGTTTTCTCCTTCCAACAAATACTTTATTACTCATAGAAGTTCTAAATTATCTAAATTTTGTACCTAGGTTCTGAATGTGATGGTGTATTACTAACTACACTTGTCTTTTGCTTAGGCCAAGCACACAACATATGAAGTAATGCAAGATAAATAAAATGGTCTTTAGTTTATTTATAACAAAAGAAAAAAAATATCAGGAATAAAAGATGCTAACTGTGGTCTCTGTGTATTCAGAATGTAATTTACTGTCTAGCAAATCAGAATTATGCAATTGTGAGCATATTTAAAAAAATACTAGGCAATCATAGTGATTCCTTTTGGTAAAATGCACCTGGCTGATGAAACCAAAAATTTCCTGGTTCAAAATTTTTTTATTGAAAGTGCTGCAGAATGCTGCTCTTCCTTTTGATTTACTTAGGGTCAAAATCAGTTGTACAGGTCCCAGTATGCTCCAACTGCTTTCTTATGATACTATGAGTAAAACAGACTAAAAATGACCAGGCAGGAGATTTTACTAAGTTAAAATCTAATAGGAAGCATTCTCAAGACCAGTTAGATCAGCAGAATCTCAAAATACTAATCTGTATGCAGTGAAGTCTCAATATAAAAAGCTTATGTTTTCATAATTTATGTTTAAACGTATGATTATGTGCATAAATCTTTACACACTGAGACTTCAGGGCAGAAAGCGTATCTATGTATAGCTTCTGCAGTAACTCTGGGAGACTGTTAGTTTTGCAGAGATGCTTTAGAAAAAGGTCTTTTATGCAAATTATCATTTTTATTTTAAATTTTCATAAGCAGGTAACTACACTTAGAAGTTATTGCTTCCCCTCTCGAGGTTGTTGAACTTGTGCAGGAAGGCAGTAAGGTCTCTATAATCTGTAACAGAAGGGCTTAAAATTCTTCTGGCAGAAATTCTCCTTCCTGCAAAAAGCAGCTGGAGTAGGATCGGTAAATAATGTATAGATTTTAGTCTGTAGGTCCTTCAGTCCCAGTTTTCCATAGTAGTAAATAATCAGCTGGTCGAGAAAAAAAAGTGGGAGAAACCAACAAAAAAGAGGGGAGAAAAAGTCAGATATTTCCCTACTGAACTTTTCCCTTTCTCTTCCCTCAATGGAAGATTATGTACTCAGTTTTTTCCCCTGACTTTAGAAGAGAGTTTTAAAAATCACTGTCTATCCTCTCCCTGTCTTGTACCCGTGCACAGACTTGTAAAATTGTTTATTTTTCAACTGCTTTGCCTTTCTGTTGAAGGTTGAGATGTGAAGTTTCTGTGTCCTCATGTTTCAGAATTTTATTCCCTGTTTCTTTTATTTTTCTTTCTTTTTTTTTCTTATGTTTTGTTACTTCACTGTTATTCATACTGTATGTATTTTTCAAATTCATTCATATACATTGTCTGTGAGTCTTAAAGTTTTTATTTTCTTTTCATGGCGTTTTTGTTTTTGTTTTGAACAGTAAATTCTCTTTAATGAGAATTTAAATAAAATTATATTAAACACTTTAGATTTAAAAACATAAAAAACAGGAGCTGGCCATCTTGCAATATCTCATGGCAGGGCTCAAGTCATCTTTCAGTCATGTGATGAGAGTGATACAAAAAATTACCCATAAATGTCAGAAATCTTTTGCATTTACTTGCTAACATTTTTCAGTTCTGCAGGGGAAACAGCTATTACATCCAGAGTATAATCTGGGTGCCTTGACCGTATTCTCTGTTTATTGTTTCTTCCTTTTTTATGCTACCTTTGTCATCCACAGATCAGGCTGTGATATTTTTAGCTACTTCGGGTGCTTCTGGGTGGATTTTCCATTGCATTGTCCAGGTTGTAAGAGAAAAAAAGCTAGGAGAAAATCTAGTCAGAAGAAATAATATTGTTCATATGCTTCCTTTGTTCTCTTAATAACTACTTGAATCAGTAAAAACAGCACTAAAAATTCCCCTTATTTTAAGTATCAGATTATTAGGTGTATTTGGTATTTGCTGCAAAATGTAAAGCTATGAATTTAGAACATTCTAAGTCCTTCAGAAATAGAATAGAACTACAGCATTCAATGCTAGCTTTTTCATAGGTATAAATTTTTAAATGCTTGATTTAACAGCATCAATAAATAATGCTGGTCATCCCACATTGATCCTTACTTGTGACAGGATCACTTCTTAGACAGGATAATAAGGTATAACAAATACAAATATTGCAGCAGAAACACCAAAGGCCCTGTAATATGTCCATTCCACAACTATTTGTGCAAAATCTTGCAAACCACCAACAGTAATACAAATACTGTTGAACTGAATCACTCTTAGCTGCTTATTTCTAATGCAACCGTCAAAAACGTAACTAATTGTCAACTGTATTAGCCCATGCTTTATTGTTTCTGTCTATGAATTCCTCAGTTAATTAATTTTTTAACTGCTTCAAATAGACTGGAATTGTAAGTGTACAAATCTGATCCAAAGAAAAACATAAATAATACATGAAGAATAGATGGTACTCACTATATTTAGGCCCACAGAAAGTGTGGAAACAAAATGCAAATTAGTTTAATTAGAAAGCAGCCTGTCAGATCAGAAGACAGCTTAAATGGGGTCCAAGACTATTTCTCTGAATCTAATGTTATTTAAGTTATTGTTGTTAAATATTTATACACAGTGTAATGTTGAAAATATCCCCAAAAGATTACAGAATGCTCTTACACTTCCCCAGGCTCTTGTGGACTAATCACTTTCTTTCTTCTGTCTGACTGAAGCAATGTGTTGAGTTTAGGGTTCTGCAGAGTTCCAGCATAAGCAGGATGGGCTGAAATGATGTGGCTTAGGCCCTTGCATGAACAACCGAGTAGAAAAGTTTGTTTTCCTTTCTTTCTGCTTCTTATATAGTCCTCTCCAAACACAGTTTACCCTCCTAGCACAGAACATCATCCTTTTCTAAACAGAGACAATAAATGCACAAGTCCTTGCAATTTAAATACTTTGAGATTGGCTCTTCCCACATTTTACTCTTGAATAAAGGAATAGGTGCTTTTGCAATAAGCAGTCCTTTCTATGTTCTATACTGGCACAGCAGCTCTTTGTTACAAGCTTTCTTCTTAGGATAAGTTATGTTATTATGAAAGTTAGTTATTATGAAAAAAAATTGAAGAAATATAGAATATGTTAAAAGAAATTTAAAAAAAATAGTATATATGTTTTCCAACAGTTTCCAACAGACCATAAAACATCCTATCCATGCATTTCTTCATCTGCTTCACAGTTTATTACTGTACATTAAATAGTTAAACAGGCAGCATCTCTCTAGCTGACACAGAGGATTTTTTTAAAGGTTAACAAGTTAATGAAAATGTATTTTATTACTCAGCTGAAAGAAACCCTAAGAACTATAGCCAGTGAGTAGCATTATTATGATAGAAAGATAAGAGGAGGGCTTCATTATAGAATTGAATTCATATCAACTGAAAAATGCCATGCCTTTTCATCTACTCTTTTTCTTTCTTTCCTGAGATTTCTTAACCACTTTAATGAAGAGTCTTTTGTTCAGTTTTCGAAGGAGGACAAGTAAAATGATGGCTTTGTTCTCTACTTGAACATTGCACAAGTCTTAACAGGGAAAGCACTTCTAACTGATGTGATTTACTCTCTAACATTCAGAAAATAAAAACTTTCTCCATTGCTATTATTCAATTATCAATGTAGATTTTAAAACACTCTTTAAAAAGCCCTTATGTATAATGTAAAGAAAAAGTGAGCAGATTGCATACAAAGATATGACACCTGCCTTTGAACTGCCTCTTGAAATATTGGAATGTTCAAAAGCTACAAAATTATCATGTCATTTTAAAATAATGAAATATGAGAAAGAAATACATCAAAATATCAGAATTTACATGCCTGTTATGCAAACACACTTAATCCTATTCTTCTGAATGTATTGCTCCCTGGTACTGTTAATAAAAAAGTGCATGTTGAAAGGTGTTTTGAGTGCCTGACAATCTATCAAATAGAGACTTTTGTGGGTTGGTCCTGCAGCATAAACTATTTTTCCCTCTTTTAATAAAATAATAGGATAAATTGTTCATTAAATATCAGACCTTGTATTGACTTTAGGGTAACAAGCCATGAAGAAGCAGCCTGTAGATTTATGTATATTGGACTAAATCTACTGAAGCACATTTAAAAACTTATTGGGATAAAATAATTGAAAAAATTGAAAGAAGAATACTGTTTGGCTGAATATAATAGTTGGACATGAAGATGTTTGGGGCCATGGGATTAAATGTGATAGGAAGTGATGCATCAAGTGGCCTGGCTTACTGGCAACACCAGCTGGATCAAGTTTTATAGATATATATTTGTGTGAGCAAGCAGGTTTGTATTAATGTGACCAGTATGACTGTGCTGACAATCAAATGGCTTTTTGATTAATATTATGGCTCCTAAAGATATAGTTTTTCATGAGATATTATTTACTCTTATTTGGAATAACTAACATTTCATGTAATATATTCCATGTGCTATTTCCTCCCTGTGCTCTCTTCAGGTTCTCCATATAGAGACAAGATCACTATAGCAATTCTTCAGCTGCAGGAAGAAGGCAAGCTCCACATGATGAAAGAGAAATGGTGGAGAGGCAATGGTTGCCCAGAAGAGGAAAGTAAAGAGGCCAGTGCTTTGGGAGTTCAAAATATCGGAGGAATCTTCATCGTGCTGGCAGCAGGATTGGTGCTTTCTGTCTTTGTGGCAGTGGGGGAGTTTTTGTATAAATCAAAAAAAAATGCCCAGTTGGAAAAGGTAAATATTGTCAATACCTGTTTATTTTTTTATTTATGGTCTATTTAAATAATTCTTTAAACACGCAGTGATGTTTAGTGAAATACAGGTGGTGCATACTTATTTTTTATTCTTATAATAAAGTATTTGTATAACAAAGGATGACAGCAAAATATCCAAAGTTTTACATTTACAGCTTTTAATTTTTCTTCAATGTGTTTAATTGTAGCCAGATTTCAGGACAAGTGACTATTTCTCCTCTTATTCAAGCCTGAAAAAAGACAGCTTTTTACTCCTGGAAGTTCACTGCAGTTAATTTTATGGATGAAGAAGAAATCTGAAACTGTAATGGGAAACAAATTAATCTTCTACAGATAATTCTGATTTTTAAAAGACAAACTGTCTGTAGCTCAACGTAAAAATCTAAAAATGTCTCTAAGGAAATGTTCCTTATAGGAGTTTATACTTGCAAAGTTGTCCTGGTAACATCTGGAAAAGATTACATGATTCTTTTTTTGGTGGGTTTACTACTGATATGATGTCCTGTAATTTTAAACTGACCCAATTTTGAAAATCCTATTGTTAACTTGTTCTGTACTTGCAATTTCTACAATCAAAATACTGTAATTGTGCTAAGACTAGTAATATATTGAAAAAATTGTAGTTGAAATTATCACTTTTGCATAATAATTAAATTAATCTTTCTGTATGTATGTGCCCATGTCTAAACCTAAATTAAAACAGTGTATTTTATTGCTATGGCAAATTCTGAATTTTAAACATCGAGAGAAACAGCTGGATTTTTCTAGGTCTCCTTTTTAAAATTTTTTTTGCTTTTGAGGAGACTGTGACCTATGACAATTTTTAAATTTGTTTATAAATATAATTTAATAAAATCAGTAGTAAATCCAAAAGCTATATTTATATTGGTATTTTTCCAGATGATGCTAGTGAGCTTTTATAACTTGAATCATTACTCAGAAAATTTACTATTTGTTTTCACTTCTTTTGAGGCAAGATTTTGATACCCAAGTTTCCTGTTGGGAATATATTGTTAATTTATTTTTTCCTAACACACACTAAGACAGTGTGAGGTTTCAAGGTCTTAAACACTGTTTGAACATGGGTACATTCATTTAATTGTTAAAAGACCCTTTTGGTCCTCTTCTTTACAATACTGCAGGCTAATTCCTTCTGTTAACGTACTATTGGAATGTTATCTTTCTGAAATGAATTTGTAAGGAAAAATATACTGGTTACTTAAGAAACCCATGTAAATATCCATAATTTTTATCCATTCCTAAAACGGATATGGATCTCATATGAACATCAGTAAAATTTGGTTTAGCTTTTCTGGATTTTTAGCAAGCACTCAATTAGAAAAATAGGATGGTTTTGATAATAATTTTGTTACATGAGTTCAGTATTTTATAGGGTGTAAATACATATCTTATGTGACAATTACAGCATGTTGGAAGTTGTGAGAGGAAGCAAACAGAAATTTTCTAATTAAGGATTTGTTTCCTTAAGTCCTTTAGTTTGGGGAGTGGGGGGAGAGGGGAAGAGTGTGTTTATGTTTGTTTCGTTAGGGGCTTTTTTTGTTTGTTTTTGGGGTTTTTTATTTATTTTTTCTTTTGTGTTTTCTTTTCTCCATTTGTTTTTTCATTAGTGTTAGATAGAGATAGCAATGACGACGAGGAATGTGACCTTTCAACAGCAATTGTACCAGAAATGTTTCATCGTCAAGTGTTTAGCTATTTTAAAAAGTTAGGAATAAATCTGCAGCAGTTGAGTTGAGTTGAGTCAGGCCTCTCTCCTTTCTCTCCTCCTTGCCTCCAATCACTCACCTTCCATCTCTCCTCCCTGCTACTCCCCAACACCCTGATATCAGCAGACCACTGAAATTTCAGTGCAATCTTATTTATGGAATGAACTTAAGAGGAAGATGATGCTCGCATTCCTACACTTGGCCTACCCTAGCATCCCCTCACCCACTCTTCTTGCAGCACCCAAAGACCTTCAGAAAACATCTTTCAACCTCTCCAAGTGCAGCAGATGCCCTTTGCCTAGGAGAGGGAGTAATAGCAGCCTAGGGGGAGATGAGAAATCCTATCATTGGTCTCCAGTGTCTACAAGTCATCTGCTGAGATGAGTAAACCACGCAAATAACCCTGCTTTGGATAACTCATGGGGAGAGAGGATGTTATTTTTGGTAACATTTGTGGTTTTATCCCTTTGGAATCAGAGTATCATTCTGGCATAGTGTTTGTCAATATTTGGAAACAGGGAAGATCAAAGGTCATCTTAAGAGCCAGGGAAACAAAATGAATCAGATAACTTCAGCTGCTAAGTACATAGAGTATCCTGAGATATAAGTGGGCATGAGTGTTTGCTTTTTAATGTGTACAAAATATTCAGTTGTACTTCCAGCAGAGAGGGAGTGAAGATTGAAATTGTATAATATAGATATGGGGTTTTAGAATTTTTTTTTACCCTGCTCTTGGAGCTTACACATAAAAAGAGGTATTGGCTGGTGTGAACCTGTTTGGAGGAGTGAAGTCTTGAAAGGAATCAAGCTTAGAAAAACAACAGAAAAGGTGGTGTTATTTGCTAAAATAAAAAATGTTGCATCTTGTAAGCAAAGTGGTTCAGAACATCCACGCCCCTGATGTGTTTAAAAGTCCAAAGGAAACATATGATACTCCTGAGATTTTCTGTGAAACAGATGGTTTTATGCCACCACAACACTTTCCAGACAGAGAGAAATTCTACTTTTATTGAAACCTTTCAAAAGCAAAGATAAGCCTGGATGTTATCACTGTTAGACTGCCAGTCACTGACACTTACTAAAGCTAGCTTGCTTGACAAGTAAGTATCCTAAATTACTATTTTCTAGAAAATCTAGAAATTGTGAATGTGAAAACAGCTATATATGATATAAATTCTGCTATTATTTCTAGCCATTCCAAACTCATTGAGCCTTCAGCAGATTGGAACTAGATATGCTTGTGTAAAAATAACAGATGTAAATTTTATTAATTTTGAATTGTTAAGTCCTTCAAATAATGTGAAATGAGACACATACCTTAACTATTTGTTAAGAGATGAGGTCATACTCTTCCTATGTGTGGTGAAAAATACCAGATTAAATCTTAACATGTACTGAAACAGTAACACCAACAAAATATTTCTGGAGTTATACAATCAAATCATAACATAAACATCAATTACATTAACCTCTCTGAAATATTTATTTATATTTTATTATAAAAGCAATAAAAACAATAACTACATTAATACTTGTTTATATTTCACATACATTTGCAGGGAAGACAAAAGCTATTGAAATTTCCATGTTAAATAATTCACTGCTCAGCTGCACAGTTGAGTTGATAAAGGTCAATGTGGATAATTTATCTCACAAAGCATTATGACTGAGCACTTGGCAGGACTGAGCCCAAAGCAGAGATCAGTAGCTACGAATATACATGTGTTACACATAAAACTGTTTTACTTACAACTGCAGATTCCGCTGAACAAGAAATTCTGAATGCTGAACTGTGACCCGTATATGAGACTAACTATGTCTTTGGAGACGGCACAAATTTTTCTGGATGACTCTTGCCTGAAATGAATTGCCCATAATAACTTAAAATACTTTCTGCAAAACATTAAAAACAAGTTTTTATAATGTAAGGATAGCAGGAAGAGGAGTTTCTGGTCATAACTGGTGCAAAAATTCATGGAGCTTTAATGAGCTGCAGAGTCTTTAGGTTATGGTACAATTTGATCTTAAACTTATTAGAAATTAAATGTGGTTCTGCTATGATTGCTAGTAATTCTGAATTTTCTACCTCGCACACATATTTTAATATTGTGATAACCTGGAGTGTATTTTGGTCTAGATAACTCTTCTAGTCTTGCCTAGTACATAGTCTCACTATTTCCTTCAGAGCAAGTGCTGGGGATGACAGAGCACTGTTCTTATCCGTGGCAGAACGCTGACATTCCAGTTGGCGCAGTGGGAAGGGCTAGGTCAGTGGGAAGGAGTAGGTCAGTGGGAAGGAGATGGTAGGTCAGAGGTTGTCCTGAGTGCATTCCTGCAGAGCAACCACAAGATGGTGCCTTTTAATTTCTGAGGGAATTTAATTGTCACTTTTTAATAAAATTTATGTCACAATGCTTACCTATTGTGTAATTGCAGCCTTTCTAAAAATGCTAAAGGCTCATATTATTTCCCATTGTTTATGATACAAACATCTAATTATGTCATCTACTTGGAAACATGTTACTATCAGACCTTTTTTATCTAGCCAATCTTGACAATAAATGCTCAGTCATTTGCATTTTATAATTGCTTTGCTGCTGAATGACCTGCTCCCGTATTTTAAAAGGCACTCAGAGGGCAGTGAATAAGCAAGGTTAGAAACAGAAGCCATTTAAAACAATTACTATGTCTTTCTGCTTTTCCTTTTTTTTTTTAATTGATGTGCATCAATGCATTATGGGTTTATGTCCATTTCACGCGTTCAGTTTTGTATACTTCATATTATTATCATAAAGGCCAGGGAAAACACTGACCTTGAAAACCATTAATATTTAGCATAATATATTGATGATTCTCAGTTTGAGAATTTATTGACCTTTCCTTTGATCTTGTGTGTTGGGATTTTTTTTTAAAGTTTTCTCTGAGATTATTTCCATTTTCATACCACTTTTACACAGTGATGTGATAATACTGTAAGTGTCAGCTGTGTGATAGAAACTACACGTGCGCTGCTGAAAACATTAGGATGAAATTCACAGTATTGATGAAGGCAGTGCCACTGATATATCAATCATTGCTTGTTGTCACCCTCGTAAGTGGTTGTCCTTGTGCCTATCCTGGTCCGGATTCCTTTGGAGAGGGTGGCATTGGCTGGAGAAGTTATCTACAAACCTGGTTTTATTAATGTAGTGGTCCCACAACTTTCTCAAGAGGAAAGGAGGGGCCAAGAGCTGATAGACTGAAATAGCTGTTGTGCTGGGACCATATGCAGTTACACGCCATCCTAATTTTGCTTCTCTTAAATATGATTTAACTGTTCTCAATTTGTTTACATGGAGTCAGTGTAAATGCTAACAAGAGTTTATTTTCCAGGGTCTTTCCACGATCTATTTGTACTAGGATAAGTTTCATTCATTATGTCATACAGTGCTTCATTTTAGAATTGATGTGAGCAAAGTGCAAATATATAGCTTGTCCTATATGGATAGGACTTACAGGAAGATGTTAATAATTACTGAAATATTGTGACACTTCTTTGTCAGCAGGATGTGTAGAATCATTGTTTTAATTGTTATTTTACCAACAGTGCAAAAGAAACATTCAATAGTTTCACATGAAAAAATGAAAATGTTCTAGGATCCTTCTTGTTTTACCATAATATTTTATGGTATGGTGCTTTGGGTTATTTGTCCAAATTTTACTAAGTTAGTGTTCACTAAAGTATTTTTCTTTTCTTTCTCAAAAAAATGCAGTTATGTTAGTTTTTCTGGAGTTCAAAAACATTACTAATAGTTTAATATCAAAAGCCTTTGAATTTGGGACAGTAATTTATAGTAGTTTTGGAACAATACCAAAGTAAATCTCAGCCTAGTGATTTCTTTCCAGGGGGAGACAAGTTCAAAAGACTTTAAAGTTGAAAAGCCTGTTCCTCAGGCTGCAAGAAACAAAAGAATGTGGACATTCTTGGTAAATCGAAGTAAAAGCTTTGGGATTTATATCCCAAGTAGCTTTTATACAATTTACAGTCACTGATGTGGTCTGTATTTTTTTGTCACATTTTTTAATGGAATAACCTTAGAAATTTTAATTTTGGCTGGGAAAAGCAGCAGCTGGGACAGGTTATGAAAGAAAATGTTTTTCCAACATTAGCACACTGCATTCTGCAGATATGCCATTGGAAAATTGGGAACTTCTATCATCCTGTAGTTCCCTGAGCACTGTATGAGTACGTATAAACTTGTATGGGTAATTTGTGTGTGTGTAAGTGTAGAGGTTACTTGAATTTCAGGTATTAATTTTAATTAAATGCCCTCTTGGAAAGCATGTAAGTATATATTAGAGGATATTTTCTAAGGGGAGGAACTGTTGCAAAACTCAACAAATCAAAACAAAACCCCCCAAAACCAAAATCAAATCGACAGCCTACACCCCCAAACACCTTCCACAGAAGAAAAAAAAAAAAAAAAGAGAGAAGAAGAAAAATGGAAAAAAACAGTTACCAACTGTGGCATTTTAATTTGCAAACAATAAAACACTAAAACCAAGATCTCTATTTTGATTTTGTTTGCAGCTCAACCGGTTTCTATTTGGTAATGGACCTTTTTCTCAGAGGTATTTTTAATGCCTTAATTTGTGTCTTTCAAAAAACTACAGAAAATTTAGGAGTGTATGTAAAGTTGACTATTACGAGTACAGAAGTACAGAAGTACAGGAGGTTCGCTATAGTTCCATAGTTGTTCAGTCAAAGATCAGACCTTAAATCATAGGTCTGAGTTATGGAATATTTTAAGTTTGACAAGAATTTAAAGTTGTATAAAAAAAATTGAAAACCCCTACATTTTGTTTACTTTATAGCAAATATATTCACTTTCACTCATCAGTAGAAAGAAGAACCATGCACATTACATAATTATTTTCTCCTCTGATAAAAATATTTTTTCATTCTAAAGGAAAAAAATGTCAGACCATAGAACATTCGTGTCTTTCTAATAATTTTTCATTGTCTTCCTCTAAATATTACTTTAGCATGTAATATTTTAATATAAAACATTAAACTTTCAATTTTGAATTGATCAGCTATTCTGTAGTTAAATTTAGTAGCAAATAGAGTTTAGTTCAGCTGATTTATTTACTTCAACTTTTGTATAGGTCAGCAAAGTAACAGCAAAGCACTTCCTACTACCTTTTAGATTGAGAAAATATCCTAGACTGTCAGATGAAACCATATAATTGTAGAGAAATGGGTGCTAAACCTTTTGAGATTATGTACTGAAATATGACTATAATATTGTTTCCAAAACAGTAGTAAACCTTGGCATTAAGCTAATACCAGTAGTCTCTCTCTGTTCAATATGATTTGAGGCCATGCCAAATTTTTGAGTTCACACTGAACTATAGAAGTAGTATAAATTTTTGCAATGAATAATGCACAGAGCACTTAAGCCGAGCAAAATTTGAAAAAAAAGCTGTTTAAAATTCAGGTAAGAAAGGTTATATTTATTTTCTAAAATGTCTCCATAAAATTAACTATTTATTTTCAAATTATATTATACAAAGCATTTTAATCCAGATAGATCGGTACTACAAAGTATCAATTACATACCATCATCACCTCCTTTCACCATGCCTAGTGATCGAAAAACCTGACATTCCTTGGACAATAAGAATGAATTTAGATGTAGGATCAAAGACAATTCAACATGTGAATGAACCTTCACATCCCGCGGCTGAGAATGCAAGATCTCAGGAGACTGGCTCAGTGCAACCAGGATCACCTCTGCTGAAAGGCAGAGAAATATTCTGCACAGCTGTGATTGCAAAATACAGACCCATTAACATTGCAATGGATGTTGTTCTAAACCTGTTAGGCAGTGCCATATATTCTGTTCTTTATTTTCTCAGTGGCAGCTACATGGCTGAGGTACTATTAATTGCTCTCAGTCCTTATTAAACACCTGCCAGTCACGTGTAGACATTGCCCAGGGACATGAGACAGCAGTACTATGTTCTGGAAGAAGATCTGGACTGATGTGACAAGATTTACATCAGTGGATATTATTGCCTCTGACTGAAATACTAATGACAAATAGCACTTATTGTCACTCTTTCAATTTGAAAACACAGGCCCAAACTTAGAGAGATGTGAGACTGCCAACCTCTTCCAGAAGAGGTTGAACTGAAAAATGAGGATAGAAGATATCTTCTGAGTGCTTGCCTTTACCTGTCCAACACAGCACCTGTCTCCCTGGGATTAAACTGCCATCACCCCCCTATTTCAGCCAGGCACTGGAAGCTCAAAATGACTGCACCATCCTGGTCTGACAATAGAGTAGGACTGTGTATCATCTGCGTGTCAATGACACCACAGCCCAAATTATTTCATTATCTCCTCAGTGGCCTCATATACATGTTGAAAGGAGAGATGACAGGATGAAACCTTGTGGAATCCTGCATGAGAGAGAGCCCTCGGGGCTGATGAGCAATTGCCCTATGCCATCCTCTGGGATTTCTCTGAGAGGAAAGAGTGGAACCACACAAGTGCAATCCCTTCTGCCCCAGCCTAGGTCCACAGGTGAGTCAGAATAATATCATGGTCAGCGTGATGGCCAGGAAGGCTACTGGCAGAGCTAAACAAAACCACCTTGAAAAAGCTTTCTGCTGTAATAGAAGTTCCCCATCAACCACAGGAAGAAGGGTAGCTGACAGGATGGAAACAAGGAAAATAGTTTCAGAAGACTTTAAATGAACTCAAGTGTTGCTTTCCTGGAAGTCTCTGTCATCCACCAGAGGGCATTTTGTTCTGTTAGGAAATAAATTTTAAATTTTGAGAGCGGCTGAATTGTTTTTTGGTGGGCTTTTTTTGTTTGTTTGTTTGTTTGTTTTATGTGGGGTTTTTTGACATCAGTTGATAATTTATTTAAGGCAAGCTGGAATTTTATTGTCCCACTGGGAGACACAATAACCACTAGAAGCGGCCTGCAATGAGGTCCTGTATGCCATCTAAGTTCGTCTCATAACTCTAAAACTCAGTGAGCACTTCAGCCTGTGGAAAATTGTTTCAATGTTGTTTTGTTATGGGAAGGGTCAGTCCCATCAGACTTTTGTTGATCCTCTCCATCAAATAGCTAAAAAAGTCCTTGAAACAAACAGCATTCAGTCACAGGGTAAAGCACCTCACGCTACATTAAGCTGTCTGGAACTACTCTACTGGTCGTGACTTTGTAGACACTATGGTGAAAGCAAAGCTTGATCTGTGGAATCTAAGTTTTCACTTTGCTTGATATTATTGTCTTCATTTGAGTGGGCAGTGAAATTTGTGTTTCATACAAGTGACATCTATTTTGGTCTGAAAATTAATTCCTAAAATGGTTGCTCATTCTATTTCTACCAGAAACTCATATAATTGCTAAATCTAAAATTGAGATTATACTGGTGATATGTTCAGGTAATTGGCGTGGATTTAGTCTGAAGTGTACTTGTGCATTATGCTTGCTGTGGATTGAAACTGTACTGCATAGAAAAGCTAGTGGGAAAATATTTTTAATGTAACTATATTATGCATATATAGATATACATAGTATGCACATATGCAGGTGCAACTTTCAATCTACAGTCATGCTTAAGGATAGGTATATAATTAAACAACCTAAAAATCTGATTGTTGTAAGTACACTTCAACTGCGACATGCTTGTACTTCAACTACCATGATATGTGATTTCACTTTTTCTGAGGTTATTTTCTCTTTAATTGTTCGTCTCTTTGTGATCCTAAGCCAATGTTTTGATAGGATTTGTGTTTATGTCTAGAGGGTTTGAGATTGACAGGTTTTCCAGATACATATTTAAAATCCCTGAAGGAGCGGCATAGGAATCAGAAACTGATTAGGAGGGAGAGTCAGGGTAAGACTGTGCATTCATTCTCAGCTAACTTCAAGACAAAAAGCAGCTTGATTGATATGTCCTCCTAAATGCTAGAACTACAACCCATAATGCAGGATTACTGCTGTTGCTGCTTTAAGATAATTGAACAAATCTCCAAATAATGTCTGACAGATAAGACTGGAAGTAATGAACTTCTCAGTAAATCTTAAATATTTCTATTGAATGTTGACAGTCAGCTTTATATTATCTACATCCAAGAAGGGAAAAACATAAACCAGTGATTGGAGATTTTTTTATTTAAAACACACTGACTATTAATCACTTAAATCAGAATGTTTAGAGTGGTGCAGGCATGCTGTTCCATCTTCCTGTTGCTCTTTTTAGGCTGTTAAAAGAAAGATCTATGGTGATAGTCTCATAATTCTGTGTCTAAGAAATGCTATTATGATTTCTAATTACCTGCCTAAATTGCCATAAAGCAAAATAATGAAAAAAATGTATGTATTATCTACCTTTCATATTAATACACATGTGCAAAAATACTTTTTTTTTCTCATGCAGTAAAGCCATGCACAAGCTGTCTAAACAGCTTGTAAGAAGTGGTAACATTTTGCAAAATTCTCATCTTGGTTCTTCATGACTTATGAGATGTCGGCTGTGTCAAAGAATGTCAGACGTGTCACTTACTTCTTTATTCGTCTTAAGGAGATGAACTTCCCAAAATTGTTTTGTGTTAGAAAGCTAAGAACTACAGTTCTGATTAAAATTATCTTTTGTTACCTTTTTTTGTAAAGTTTTATCATATGTTGCAACAAAACAGATGCACTTATGTGCACTATGGTTTAGAGAGCTGTATGCTGTCCTTAAATTCTTCTAGCGTTTGATTATATCTAAGATGACTTGGAGGCAGCATTTACTTTCTGGTAGCATTTAAGAAGACAACTTAGGATTTTGTAAGGGTTAGTGAAAAATCGATAATAACTGATGTTCTTGTAACATGCCTGCAGTGTGGAAGGTAAGTTGGGAGCAATAGGTTATTTTCTTTGAATTAAGTGGAGAGTCTTGTAATATATACTAAAGTGCCCAATTCCATGATGGACAACAGTTTTGAAATGTAGCCTTTCAGTACTGTAAACATTTTGCTGTTTTCCCCTAGCAATTGAATTCTGGATCAAGACATTGGATTATCTTTTCTAACATCATATCTGAAAATGTCTTCTATCTGTCACCAAAAAAATGTTCTACATCTGCTTCTTGTTTTCATGTCTTATTATTCCAAAATATTGTATCCTACCAGTGAAAAACCACAAAGTTTAACTGTATAGAAAATGGAGACTACAGAGATTGGAATTGAAATTAGACAAAAAATTGATAATTTCAATTTTAAAAAGTAAACCGTAACGTAGTTCTTTCTAAAATGTATTGAATACAACTTTTTTAATATGTGTGAAAACTCTTCCTTACATTTCTCAGATAGACCCCAAAGAAGAAAAAATATCTGGGTCATGAACTCTTACACAGCCTTGAAATAATATTTTAAAAATACATGGCTATTTTAGTGAATGAAATTTGAAACAAACAAACAAACAAAAGAAGATGTGTAATAGTACTCTTAATCAGAAGCAGTATTTTTATTACTATATGTGAATACAAGTTCCCATAAAAATTAATAAAAAATAATTTAAAAACATAGAATGGAATAATATTCTATATAAAATAACTCTTTCAAAGTTGTGGCAACTGCTTTATTAAGACTGCCAGTCATTCCAACATTTCTCTTTTAATGAGTTTTCATATCCAGGTAAAATTCTCAGATAAAATGTGTTGGCAAGTTACTTGAGATCTCATTTTCAGGATATTTCAGAATGTTGACATGTATCTTCTCACCTCTTGGTTGTAATCCATTTCCTACTGATATTACCTAAAAATGTATACCCTTTGCAGATTTTTGCAAAGGTTTTGGTGGATTGATGCCTCTTGAAAAGGATTTGTTCTAATTTGACACTCTTCTTAGACATCTAGGCAAAAAAAAAAAGACAAGGCACACAGTCTTGAAAGTTTTAAGTGCTACTGCATAATTTTAAAATTTAGAAGGATTTTGTTCATCAGAATGTTTCAGTTAGGTCTTTAATTCCAGAGCTGAGAGCCATATAATGGCTACAAGTGGTGTAGTGCTGCGTTGCACCATTTACTTCCTAATGGATTTCCTATGAAATTCCTGAGTTATATGCTATGTTCCTCACATAGTGGAGATGCCAAGATATTCAAGCCTCAGCAATTCAGCCTGTAAGGCACTAGGGAATACTAAATTAAATCTTTTCCTTTTAAAATATTTCAGGGTTAATTTCACATAATGGCAGTTTTGATCTTAAGCAACAGCACTTTATTAGAAAAAAGGGAAAATCTAAGAGAATTGAATATTTTCTTTCAAAGTATAGCTGGATAAGGAGGTACAGTTTTCTGCTTTCTACACAATGCTCAGCAAAGACATCTTATGCTTTAAGATCTGACATACTACATTCAGACCATTCAATTAGGAATTTTAGCCACCTCATTCACACAAAGAAAGCTGTCTTGGATGTCAACCTAGCGCACATTGCAGAGCTCACTTCAGCCAGAAACGCCAAACTTTCGCCGCTGAAGGGCAAGTACTTGACTCTGAACCATAGATATACCTTCGTCTCCTTCAGAGTTACAACTTAAACTTTTCTTAGTTGTAGGTGGTAAAACCCTTTCTATTGTAATTTGAATAGGCATTATTCCTTTATTTCAAACTCAGCAGGAGAAAGAAATGCTTCAAATGAAGAGTATCACAGCCAGAGCAAGACTGTACTTTCCTTCGCTTCCCACCTTCCTGTATCCTTATTCATGCAAAGGATTAGGGAAGGGGGCATTTGTTCAGGATCTGATGAATTCATGTTCAGGTCTAACTCATGAGTAAGAATAATCATGTTTGCACTCTTCTGCACAAGACAGAATTTTATGTAATACCATTGAACTCCTCAGCGAAACAGGAACTACCACTGAAGCCCTTCCTTTGCTGCTGTCTGCTCTCCTTGCTAATCCACAGAACAGTTCGCATTTTCCTGTCTCCCTTTCTCTCTCTCTCTCTTTGCCTCTGCTAACTGCTACTGTGCCAAGCGGAACAGGATCAGTAGGCAGCAACTGCAAGGGACTTTACCTTGGAATGGTCTAATACCTGTAGGCTATAGCTGTTTACTGAGACACTGAAGCTTAAATCTCTCTGGCAGAAGACGCTGTTATATTGACACCCTTATGTGACTCATGTTCAGCTCTAGTGCTCCAGCTGATGGCTGGCTGCACAGAAGAAAAGGATATCTGCCACGTATTCTTCTTTAGCAGTCACCACATTTTTTAAGGAAATCGGTTTGTTAGGCCCTTTCAGAGCATAACTGTTGGGTTGATAACTATGCATGGAGAACCGGAATGTGAATTCTGATAGGATCCAGGACTAAGCCAAGTACCAGTGTGTTTCACAGTATTTCTACTATTGCCAAATGACAAAGCTGTAAAATGTCATGTGGAAAACTGAGTGCCTTACTGCTTAAAGTGCTTTCAGCCCTGGAGGTTGGAAGCTGAATGCAGACTGTTTCAAATACAGCTTTGATCTAGGTTCCCAAAGAACTAGGTAGGGTGAGATGCTTAAATATTTTCTGGATCTAACCTCCAAGCTTCAGGTTTGTATGAATAATGAAAATATAACAGTTCAGAAACAAAACAGGGTTTTTATTTGTAAGATAAAGGAGACAATTATATATTGACTACCACTAATTAAACAAAATTAAAAAATGAACAAGAGATAGTTATAGTAATTCTAGGTGTTTTGACTTTTTTGGTTCTTGTTTGATAGGTTGTTTGTTTGTTTGTTTGTTTTTCATTTGTTCATTTGCCTTTTTTTCCTGATCATCTTCCTGGCCTGGAGATTAATTATTAAGAGAGAAAAATGCAAAGACTCAGACCACACCTCAAATTTGCTTTGGGTGAGAGCAATTGTCAGAAGCATAGCTTAACACCTCAGCTTCTGGGTTGTGTTATTTAGTTGTACATTTCTCCATTAGGTGGAAAAAATCTGTTAAACTATATGATGCAGAGCTCAAAATTGAGACTTTTTTTCCTTATGCCATTCCATACTCCAATTCTCACACTGAGACAAGGCTCACTATTACCAGTTGAGAATTCAGTCAGACTGAGGGAATAGGGAGATTTTATTTTACTTTACAAATTGCTTGCACTGCAAAATGAGAAAGGGGCTTTGAGGATTTGATGGAAACATTAATAAACTTTTTCTAATAATATGCTTTCATAAAGATCAACAAAACTGAATTGTTGGGGCTTTTTTTTTGACAACATATACTCTATAAGTGATAATCAGTAGTGGGAAAAGTGTTTATATACAGAAGATATTATAAATAATGGAGTCAATACTAGTTTCCAGTAGTGGACCTGGATTTTAACAGTATTTAAACATGAATTCAGGTAAACTTCTTGTACTAAAGCTTAATGTTTTGTTGAAGAACACTTATTTAAGTCACATAGCAATGCAATTATTATTTTGAAATATGGTTAAGGAGATTTTACTGAATGCCTAACATACATATTACATTCAGATACTGTACTGTAAGGCTAACCTGTTGACAGAAAACCTGCTTGAAATAGTTATATGTAACATATGCATCCAGAGTCAGTACCTGCCAGAAAAATAATTGTAGAGGCGAGGTGGTTTTTACACTGAGTCATCACAGTTTGATAAGCAATTTTAATTATTATGTGATGAATATTATAAAGAGAGCAATTTGTTTTGAGCCTCTGACTGAGACAAAGCAAAGACTGACAAGTCTGTGCCAGTACAGTAAACCTGCTTCTAGACATTGCAGTTAGTAATTTCTTACAGCTGTTTTGTTTTTTTTTTTTTTTTCCTTCTTTCTTGTCCCTCTCTTTCCTTCTGTAGAGGTCCTTCTGTAGTGCCATGGTAGAGGAGCTAAGGATGTCTCTGAAGTGTCAGCGTCGATTAAAACACAAGCCACAGGCCCCTGTTATTGTGAAAACAGAAGAAGTTATCAACATGCACACGTTTAACGACAGAAGGTTGCCAGGTAAAGAAACCATGGCATAGAGCTGGGAAGCCAAATACCCCAAGCACAAACTGTCGTCTTTTTTTCCAAACAACCTTGCAAGAATGTTTCCTGTGGAAATATGCAACAAGTGCAAAATAAAATGAGTTACCTCATGCCGCTGTGTCTATGAACTAGAGACTCTGTGATCTCAGCAGTTGCAATGGCCAGACTCGAATCACAAGCATCATGGATCAACCAAGTTATGCAGGGTTACACTGTCATGGGTTTCCACCATTCTGAATGAATGAATGTTCCATGTGAATTTTGTGGCTGGTTTCAAATGCAGTCTCAGTGAGAAGTTACAAGTTCCTTTTGAAGTTCAACGGTTGCCAGGATAGGGAGAATAAATGTCCAAGATGACACAAACCACAGAAGGAGTCTAGTAAAAGTAATGTCTCAGACCTATAGTGGAACAAGAAACCATATGTTCTTCTGAACTTCCCAGCACAGAAAAGTTGGTAACTGCTGGTAGACTGAAACTACCATCTGGACAAGGCGATATGAGCTTCTTGGATGGAAGAAGTGTTAAAAGTGAAGACACATGAATCCCATGAATAGAAGAATGGATATGAGGATGTTCACCTTCTTTTTTTTGGACTATTTATGACACTGAACTAAGCAAATAAATAATAATTACAAAAAAAGTAATTTAAATTTAACTGGGTTGGAACTTTGATCTAAAAAACCGACAAAAATATTTCCATAATTTTGACCCAATTTTTAGATGAATGAAAGTTTCCTTAGTACAAAGGAATGTATCTTACAACCTTTAGATATAAGCTATTATTTTTTTTTCTATAATTGTGAAAAGAGGGAGGGGGGTGGGAAACATTGTATTTCACACATAGAGGGCTTGCATTTTAGCTTGAATGGGTTTTGAAACACTTGTTCCTGATACTAATTGAACTCAATGGAGCCTGTGGAATTCTCGCTAATGTTGGAAGTGGGATGGGTCACCTAAAAGAAGTGAATGAAGTGAATGTCGAGAACTTAAAGGAGGACTGCATTTTTCAACACAGTCACAGTACTAAATGAACAAAATTCTTGAGCAATTTTTTTTTTCCAAAAAAAAAAAAATGTTCAGGTTTATTTGTGGAAATGCAAGATTTCTATGAAAATAGTTTTTGTATGGAAATTTTTGTAATACTTTTTATCAACAAAATAAGAACATGTGTTTCCGTCAGGGGTGTGATGCCAAGCATGAGTGGTAGTGCGTGCGCACCACCAACGTTTGGTGAAAACTATTTTTATCATGAAAAAGGAATCTTAGAAGAGACATATTTTCAAGTTATATAATATTAAAAAATAGGTGCACTACCACCACTGCTTACCATGCTACACCCCTGGTTTCCACTAAGCTGATAACATGCTGTCATAAACAATTGTGTGTAAACGGTAAAAGACACAGACCTCTTGACCACATTGTGATAGAAATTAAAATGCACTCAGTTTGCTGTTTGAATTTAATGCACAAAATTTTAAAAAAAAAAAAAAAAAAAAAGAAAAAGAAAGCATTAAATTTATGTCAGTTTTAGTTGGTTTGGTTTTGCTGTGTGATTTGAGCAACATATGTGCAGTACTTTGTGTCTGTACCGGTACTTAGCTTCAGCTTAGTGCCCTATCCTGATGATTCTTGCCACTAAATTTGTAGCAAGAGAGTTTGCTGGGATTTCTGACAGAAGCCATTACAGCACATTGTGATAATATTTTCAGGATTTGGCTCTTAGCTGCTTCAAAGCTAATTTATATGTCCTGACTGTGGTGAGTTCCCGGACGTAACATTCTGAAATACTGCCCTAACGCTGCTGAATCTTGCACCTCCATTTACCGTAAAATTTATTTGTATCTCAACCAGAAATGTATAGCATGGACTATGTAGGAATGTTATGTCAACCAAAAAAAATTATGAAGATGGTCTTTACATGGAAAAAAATTAATTTGACTAATTAGGAAAACCCCCCAAAACCCATTGAAATAATCATAGATAGTAAGTCATTGGTGAGTAATGAGATTGGTTTTTCACTCGGGCTTAATTTACTCTCATCATCATCCTTATGGCACAGAAATATAGGATATGTCATCCAAACTGTAGAAATTATATCATGAAAATTGGAGGTAAAGGGGAGGTTTGTGTCTACTACCCAGTTATCATAAATTTTCATAGAGATTGAGCTGGCCATTTCCATTGTGAGCAGGGACTGAGAAAGCAAATTCTCTTATATTTGTGAGTTTCATCCCCATTTATGTGATAACAAAGAACAGGTTATCTTTGTCTGAAGTATAAAGAAGATAAAAACCCTTTTAGCAATTTTTCTGGAAATGAATATACTTACATAATTTATATTTAAGTTAATTCTTTAAAACACAAAGGGGAAAAGAGTGACTGTCATATAACACAATGAAAACTCCTAATTATGATGGCTTGGAATGGAAAAAATTGGCTATTGCATTTGATTGATGATTTACAATAAAATTTGTAAAATCATGTAATAAAATGCTGTATTATATTCAAACACACCGTCCTTTTCTCCATTGAGGATGTTGAAATAAGCAAGATTTCATTCTCACCATGATGCCGAAGACTAATTACCATTAAGTTTTATGTCACCGAAAGTAAGAGTGAATGCAGAATATGTCCCAAATATTTTACTGGGTAAAGTTCCCCAAGGAACAAATCTTCTATCACGGAGGTAGTGCGGCTTAATTAATATTTTGGTCAGAATTTCAGCCTTCCATTATTGAGGGAAATACGCAAAGTAAATGGAGATTTGTATTAAAGATCGAAACTAGAAATGCATGGCTCCACAGATTCATAGTAGGATAATGGGGTTTTTTTCAACAAACATACACTAACTCATGTTGTTACTTTGTTGTACGTTAGTAATTATTTCCGTATTAAGGCATTTACAGAAAATTGACTAACAAAGACCTGATCCCCAAAAGAGGAGAAAATACTTCTGATAGTTTTGTACTTGGAAAAGCTCCATTTCTTTCAATTTCTTCAAAATTTCATTTTCTTTTCACTGCTGTGAAAAAAAATCCTCAAATCTGAAGGAAAATTCCTTGTTTTGAAGGGCCTCTGAAAGATTTATCCAAAAATTCCCAAATTCTCGTGCTGTATAAATTTCTATATTGTCATTAAAACGGATGGAACTTCCAGGAAAAAATCAAGTGAGTATCTGGCCCACAAAGATTCGGAATCCATATCAAACCCCTTTATGTGGTTTCATATAACAGCTTAATTAGTCTGCTGATTTCTCAGGAGAGGATGATGGCTGCTTCTCTGATTGACCTCAAATATCATTCTAGAGAAGAATTTTAAAGCAGTTATAGCTCAGTGAAATGGTACTGCCCGGTGGATAACAATTGGGGGTAAAAATTGAACAGGACTTTTTTTTTCCCTGTGTCTGTTTCAATTAAAATAGACATCTGTAATCTTTAAGACACAAAAGACACACCATTTAGATCTTCAGGTTGCCCCAGCATGGTTGTATAGCAATAGATAACTACAAAAAAAGGCCAGAACCCCTTTTATGTTGTTGATAAATGTCATTTGTGAAGAACTGGTAGTGGAAATTACGAGCCAAATAGTTGGATGAAGTCAGGAGATCTCTGGTGCTTTATAGTCAATGAGGATTTGTCCAATTATAGACATCAGGAGGCCTTTTTAATGGTATTCTCCTTTTATATAAACATAAGTACAGACATATACAGGCAGTATCTGGCAGATTTTTTATGTGATATTTCTTTCTGAAATTTCTGTCTTAATTTTCAGTTGAAGAATTAGGTATAGATTTTAAATAACCTTTTCTTTTATTTTATTATTACTTGAGTCTCCACGCATTAATCCTTCCTAATTTCATCCATAAAGTGTTCACAACCCCCGAAGTAACACAGTCCTACTACACTAACTAGTTAATATTTCAGAATTGAAAAAACATAATTTATGAAGGAAAAAATATTGTGCCAAAATGCAAAGCTTCAAATAGGAGAAATGCCCTAATATTCTACAAAATAAAAATATTTTCAGGGAAAAGGGATCATGAGCAAAGGTAATATCATAGTAACAGGTAAAAGACAATGCTATAAAATAATTTTTATTGCTTTTATATTAAAGATATTAGAAAAATATTTGAAGTACTTCAGACACAGCTTCACTTATTCTCCAAATACATCAATAAACACAAAATATGATGATTAAAATACTACTTTGAAAGAACCGTCAAGACTCCTACTCAAGAGGAATCAAGATTTTATCCAATACAGCCCCAAGTATGTACTGACATAGTATTTAAGGCAACATTAGGTGTACAGAAGCGATTGTGTTTTTGTCAGAATTTCAAGGATGTATAGGAAAACAAAGGGTCGCTGAGGTTGGCTTGTTCTGACTTAGAAGATCATTGCTTTCCAACCTCAAACATGCTCATGTCCTGTTCCCTTCCAGTCTTGCCTCTCTGCTTTCCTACAAGCAGCTCTGACACTATGAAATTTATTTTCAAAACCCTTTTCTTCTGCCTTTCCTTTAAATATAGTTCTAATTTAAAATAAAGTTACTCAAACACCTCATCTCCCCAGTTTGTATCCACCAAGATAAAAACATTAGCTTTTCATGTGAGTGTAATCTAATTGTCTTTCTTTTCATTTACTACCCCTCTCTGTCCCCCACCTGTGTTATCTTCTCCTGTTGTTCTTGTACTTGCCTAGACTGTAAGCTCTTAGGGGGCAGGGAATTTGTCTTTGATTTGTTCTATGTAGCACCATGAACTATGGAGCTATATAAATAATAAAAAATGTAGATCTTCCTAAATGATGTTTGAAGTGATAGTGATCTGATTGACTGCCAATCTAGTAATATATTGTTTTAGCTCATTGCCTGAAATCCTAATCACTGCAGCAATAGAATAATCAAAAAAATAAAAATAATAAAACCAACCCAAAGGAGCTATCACGCTGACTCATCTTACTGGAATTTTCCCTACATGATCGGGGTATTGGAATAGAATGTCATCTTCACGTACCTTCTATAAAGGTTTAAATATTAAATCATCTAAATTAGAAATTAAAAAAAAAAAAAAGAAGTAGGTTAACACAGATATACAGGATGAGCTTTGCAAAGAGAACTTTTGATTGGTTGAAGATTGGAAAAGTTATGATTAAGAGATTTGTTAAGCTGAACACCAAGAACCTTTCCTTCCTTCATCTTATCTGCCCACTTAGATCAACAAGCCTCTCATTGCTGGAATCTATAGCAATCCTGTTCTAGTAATTATTTTATGGATATAATTAGAAATTTTCTACAAAATATAATTCTAAATGAAATCAAAGAAATACTTCCTTTTGCTTCTATTCAAGAACATCATCTTTCTATGACTGCTGGAATGAAAAATTGTGGGAATCCAAAAAAAATGCTAGCTATATAAATGAAAGGAAACAACGCATGTGGTCTTGAGGACACATTTCAGCTTTCTCTTTTACCTCTTTCTTCTTCAAGGAATTCTGTATCACTTAACTTAGTTCTTCTGAATGTTGAAGTGTATACTGGCAATTTTACATGGCTCTATCTTTCAAGAATTCTCAGAGCCAAGACAGTGCTTTTCTTTCCTGATCACACAATGTACTGTTTTTCCAGATACTTAGGAAATCTAGTCCAAGCTAAAAATAATGGCAAAATCCTAGAGTTTCCTCTTTGACATGACTGTAGGGGTTTTTTTCTTGCTAGAAATAGAATACATTTCATTAAATTTACCTGAAAAAATTGTATGAAAACATTGAAAATTGGTAAAGGATCTGTACTTAGTGTTCCTTGGGCAGCACTGTCCTCCACAGACCAAATCTATAGTGACTTGGCTTTGAAGGTACAAGTTCAATTTATGATGGATTTATGCCAAAGATTGTCTTATGACAATTTCCCACAAGTAGACTGCTGTCCCAGGGAATGAAAAGCAGCCCAACGCAGTGGTAACCATTATCATTTTCTTTATACTGTAACCACATGGACTGGCTGGGCCATTTAGGCTCAGGTAGATCAGCAGAAATTTCTGATACGTACACCTGCTAGGAAGTTTTATGCATATGTTAAAAATGCTAACTTGGCATAAGTACAACTGGCCTGTGGGCTTATCACATAAGAATTATATCACAGAATCATTGAGGCTTTGAATTGCTGAGTAAAATGTCTTTTGGTGGAAAGGCCTTCTGGAGACTCTTGAGTACATTGCCCCTGTACAAAGAAAGGTTAGCTAGAGAAATTTGCCCAGGGATGGAGACTCTCCAGTGCCTCTGTTCCCAATGTACAATTATGCTTACAGTGAGGAATATTATTTTTTCTCACATTTAAAGGTTGCGTTTCAGCTTGTACTGACAGCCTCTTATCAAATCACCGGCCACCACTGAGAGTCTGGTTTAATTTTCCCCGTGTCAGATTGTGCTGAGCTTTCTCTTCTCCATCCAAATGGTCCCAGGTATCTCAGTCTCTCCCTGTACGACAGATGCTCAATCCCTTAATCGTCTTTGTGGTCAGTCACTAGGGGCCGTATTCTGTTAAGTCCCTGTCTCTCTCATACTAAGGAGACCAGAATTGGACCCAGCACCCCAGATGTGTTTCACCAGAAGAGGAAGGATTACAATCCCTGAACTCCTGGCAATGTTCTTCCTAATGCAATCAAGGCTAAGTTGCTTTTCTTAGCTGAAAGGACACACTCCTGGCTCAAGATGAGTTTGCTATCCACCAGGACCCCCATGTCCTTCTCTTCAAAGCTGCTTTCTACTTGGTTGGCTCCCAGCCTGGGCTGGTACACGGACTTATTCTTCCCCAGGTGCGGGACTTGTCATTTCCCTTTACTCAGTTTCATGTCCTTCCTGTTGGCCCATCTCTCCAGCCTGTTGAAGTCCTTCTGAATGGCAGCACAAACTTCTGCTTTATCAAACACAGCTCCTTAATGAAATGTTGATACATGCTGAGGATGCACACTCTTCTATCATACACAAAATTAATGAAGTTATTAAGCAATATGAGACCCTTTGGATAGATGTCTAGTTACTGGCCTGTGGCTGGACTTGCTGGCACTGATTACAATACTTTAACCTGATAGCTTAGCCAGTTTTCAATTACCTTCTTTTCCACTGATCTACTTCATATATCCAAAGTCTGTTGGTGAGGCTTTTATGGAGAATAATGCTAAGAACCTTGCTAAAGTAAAAATAAACAACATCCACTGCTCTTCCCTCTCTCACAAAGCTAGTCTTCTCATTATAGAAGGCTATTATGTAGGCCAAAGATGATTCCCCCATTGCAGATACCTGCTGACTATTATCAGGCAATTTCTAGACCTCAATGCTTGAAAACAACTTCCAGAACAATGTTCTCCATCATCTTCACAGAGATGGAGATGAGGCTAACAAATGTGTAGTTTTACACATCCCCCTTATTGCCCTTCATGAAGGGAGGAGTGACATTTGCTTTCTTCCAAACCTCAGGCATCTCTGCCAACCAACATAAGCTTCAAAGAGTGACCTCACAATGATATCAGTCAGCTCCCCCATACTTTGCAGGTGCATCTCCTCAAGTCTCATTGACTTATATATGTCCAGTTTGTTTAAATGTTTCCAACATGATCCTTTTCCAGCAAGGGTAAGTCTTCTTTTTCTCCAGACTTTCGCATAGGTCTCAGGAACCTCACTTTTCTGAGGGCTTACCCATAAAGACCCAAATTGAAGAAGACACTGAGCACTTGGCCTTCTCCATGTCCCTTGTCAGTTCTCCTACTCCACTCCTGCAACCATCCCATAATTTCCCTAGTCTTCTTTTTCCAGTTGATATATCTGTAAAAACCCTTTTTGTTTCCTTTTACAATGATTCCTGGATTCAGTCCAGGTGGGTTTTGGCATTTGTAAAACTGTGACTACATTCCATGACTGCTTTTCTTAGGATTCTTCCAAGCAGGTCTTGGAACGCCAAAGGCCAAATTCTGTTTTCCTGCAATCTAGGATTATGATTCAACTTTTTGTCTTGTTCTTCTTCCCTCAGAATCCTGAAACTGATCACCTGCAGCCAATACTGCCTCTCACCCTGATTCTTCCATGTTTGTAAGGATGGAATCAAGCAGACAAAGCCTCTCTTGTCTCCTCCAACACCCCTGTCAGGAAATTATCATCAAACCACTGTGGAAATCTCCTGGGCTGGTTGTGCCTTGATTTGTTGTCTCTTCAGCAGGTACCATGGTTCTTCAAGGCCCCATGAGGACTTGAAGACTTTGAGAACAGGAAGCTTCTTCCAGTTGTCTGAAGACATAATCTACCCGAAATTTGCAACATACAAGAAAAATTTCATACTATACATGGGGCTACAAATATCCTTTCATCTTCATTTGCAGTATAATTTCACCTTCATTCTCTTGGCACTCTCATTCAATAATATTAAAAAAAAAACCTTTTTGTTTAGAAAATAATAAAAAATAAGGGTTTTTTACATATTTATGGCTATTTTCTGAATATTATTATTATTTTTTCTGAATATTTCTGAGCATTGCCAAGAGGACCATGACTAAACATCTCCCCAGCTGGACTCCAATTTTTAGTGAGTTGCCTGATGAGCTGTAAAAGATTTCATCTCTGCATCTGTGATGGACAACAGTCACTATCTTAGAGTGAGTAGAAAGGTGACTGAAAGCAGCTTTTGCTGTTCTATTTTGAAAGATTTCAGACAGTTGAGTTGCTTCAAAATGAAGAGATATTTTCAGCATAACTTATTAACTGGCATGTTTTCATCTTGCTCTCTGAAAGTTTTGAAGCAAATTTGCCTAATGAGGAAAAAAAAAGAAAAAAATAAACAAACAAAAACAGAAAGAAAGAAACAAACATAAATAAACAAAACCTATTTGTGTTCAAGGTTTATGAGACTGAGCAGTTCCTTCTAGACCAGAATACTAGAATATACTTAGTAAGTTTTCAGATAGCAGGATTTTAAATCACAGACTCATCTCAACTCGGTAACTGCAGAAGCAGGTCTGTTACTTTCAAATTTCCAGAAGATGAAATAACTACCAGTGTCTGAATCAGCCCTAGATTCAGAAGAAAGTGTCCAAGAAACATGTCTGCAGTACAGCCAAGTATTTATCTCTATTTGGTAAAGTTTTTCAGGCTTTTCCTTTCTAGCTTTTATCTTTAACTCAAATCTACCACTAACTACTTGCTCTGGACTCTTCTTTCTGTTTATATATTTTAGGGTCAGTACAGAGTTCTAACTGACAGATGATCTTTGGCCAGAATCTAGCCTGAGTGAGGCAAAATATGGCCCTTAAAATCAAAGGAACCCAATTATAACCAGGCTATTGATACTGTTGGTTGTCCACATTTCACCTCAAACTTTTTTTCTGGTGATAGGTATCCCAATTGCTAGACTTATTTTCTTTTCCCTACTCTTTATCCCAGTTTTACATGGGTTCACATTATAGTAATAACTAGTCTAATATCATATTCCAGAAATTCCTCAAAGCTAGGGATTGTTTTAGTTTCTACAAAACTGTGGACCGACTCAGATTCTACTTGTGAACTTGTGAGAGATCTTATTAGCAGACTGAGTTTCATGACAACAACTGCATTTTTCTTGCAATTTCAGTGAATTTTCTCTACCTTTTAGTTTTTGTCCTGGTAACTGGATTTGTTTGGTTGGTTTGCTTTGGTTTTAACCTTTGTGTTCATGTAAAGTTACATGAAAAAAGATAATGGTCTCAAAATGCAAACAATATGTTACAGCAGTAGAACAAAAAATGTAAGTTGTTTCTCAGCTTGGTATCCATCACCCTTCAAGATGTTCTGGTTCAAGACATTTATGTGACGAAATCACGTTAACTTTTGCTAAGGACCCACTTCCAGGAAACAAGTTCAACTCTTCTTAATGTGTTTGGACTATCTATAAAGTAAAAAATCTGTACTACTAGCATTGTTTTGACAAGACCAAGTTCCACCATGCTGTGCATCGACAACACATCTCTTACATATTTTTCTAATTATTGAACAAAATTATTGTGATAAAACTACGGAGATCCTAGGACTTCAGTTTGTCTACACATTTAGCCTATGCGCCTACCAGGATTTCTTTGGAAGCTGGTCAAAACTAGCTTTATAAATCAAATAGCTATTCCTAAGCTGTGACTTTGAAATAACATTGCAAGACACCATTATATTTTAAATGGAAGATACAATGAAGTATGGTCTTCGTAACAAGCTATCCATGTACTAATACATACTAGATGAACTACAAGGATTATTGTTCTAGAATAGAATTGAATGACCTAATTTTTCATCTGTTTGTTAGGATGTCAAGCTCTTAACACATTGTAATTAATATTGACATCTTTGACACTAAAAATTGAACAGCATGAACTTTGCTTGAAGGTTCTAAATTCTGCAGAACTTTGAATTCATCCAAGTTAATGTATCTCACTTGTCAGGAAAAGGTTATGAGAACTACATAATTGATCCTCGGCCCTGTGATTTTCACCCCATTGGTGGTACAGATTAGTTTTTAATATGGATGCTGTCTGTTGTCAGTCATTGTCATAGCAACTCCTTACGAAAGTAAGTGGGAATGCTATAATCATGCCATTTACCTAACATCTCGTCCAGCATAAACAAAATTAATGGGAATTTTTACAGAATATTTGGACTGGTAAAATATGGGAATTGATATGTATTAGTCCACACTTGCCAGTGTTCCTAAAGGCTTATTTATACGTGATATGGTGGGGTTTTTTTCATGAACTCCATATATTGATGCACTGAATGATACATGAAGCCTAATTTCTTGGCCTCCTAGTCACATCAATGTTACAATTTTTCTGCCTCTTTTTAAGGTGAAAAATGGCTTTTTCAGGATAAGTAGAATAAGCAAATGCAGCCTAAGTTATTTATTCTGAAAGACATTAGGCAACAGACCTTAAAATTTAAAATATGGCATGAAAATGAAAACATTAATTAATCCATTGAAGAGTTGGCATTAAGATATTCTTTAAAATTCTGTGTATAGAAAAGCACAATATATTGCCTATTCTGGAGTAAGGTTTTTTTTTTTTGCTTCTCATTAGTAATCTTGAATCCTATTTCTAAACTTGTTTCAGTCTCTCTTCAAATCTGACAGATAACCAGCAAATGACTGATAAGAGATTTTATCATTTAATGCTCTAAATTTCTTTTCAATAATCTAGATGACTCATAGTTACAATTGACTCCATTTTTGTCTGCTAGCTTAATTATGAAATCTTAGCAGTGTGTCAGTTTCTGTAAAGATTTTCAGATAACTAAATTATAGATAATTTTTGTTATAATTCTGAAATAATTGATTAAAATTGAGGATATTTTAAAATTTCTGAGATGCATCTAATGTCCTTTTTTTTTTCATCCTGGAGACTGTTAAAACAGCTTATGGTTAAATTTACTTATATATTTATATCCCCATCTGTTGGAGATGCAGATATTTTCTTTGCATTCCTCAATGACTGTAAACAAAATCTTTAGCTTAACTTTACTTGTAATAATTCTATTTAGTACATATTTCCAGTAGGGATCTTCATTACAGTGCTTGATTTCCTAACAGGCATTAGCATTTGCATCCTCATAAGGAATTCAAATAGTATTGCTTTGCAATTTACAGAATGGCATAAATGACAGAATGAAAAGCGAGCTGCCTAAAATTAGATGAAGGTCCATCTAATATTTATTTATTTATTTATTTACTCACTTATTTGCTTATTTATTTTGACCGTATGATGAGAAGGATCTCTCCTAAACTAACTACAGGCAATTATAGCCATCTACTGCTCCCTTACATAAGAATTATGTTTTCCTCCAAGCTGAGAGAGAAATAGCTCATTAGCACATTTCAGTACTTGAAGGGAATTGGAAAGCGGTGCTAGGTTGTGTCTGTTCTAGTACAACTTCAGTAACAGGAGGCCTGACCGTGTCATTACAGGCTGAGGTGCCTGTCCAGTTTGGATGCTGCCAACCCTCTTATGGGTTTTAGCTCTTTTGAGAAGGGGGGTTCTGCAGCAGGTGTGGCCCCCAACATCTCTGCTAGCAAGGACCCAGAGTTGCTCTGCACACTTTCCCTGCCTATCAGGTGCTCAAGCCAACCAAGCCCTAGTTTCCAGCTCCATTCAGTGTGAGGACTCAGCCCTCCCTCTGACTTTCTTGCAGCTGGAGCACTGTAAAAGGACTGAGAAGATGGAAGCATAGAATGGAGAAACCCACTATATTTGATTTTGAGACAGAAAAAAAAAACACTCAAAGCATCACCACTTTGGAATCAGAATTTTCCTTCTCTGAAACAGNAAAACGGGAACATAGAAAGGGGAAAACCACTATATTTGATTTTTAGACAGAAAAAAAAAAACAATCAAAGCATCACCACTTTGGAATCAGAATTTTCCTTCTCTGAAACAGCTCAAATGCAATGCTATTTTGCAAATTAGTGTTTATTTCTTAGTAGCTTAATTCACATTTTGCGTAGTGAAACATGGGTATCTACAAGTATAAATAATGAACAGTCATTGGGAGAAGATAAAAGAATGCCAGTGCCCAGAAAAGTGTGCTGTTAAATGACTTGGAGGTGCTTTTTTTCAGATCTTGTTTTACTTTTTGTTGTTGTGGTTTTATCTCTCTTTTACCCTGGTATTTATTTTTCATACTTTATCACTATAGGAGAGAACTGTGAGCTGTGGAAAGCTTACTTTTATTCCATATCCTTTCTTTTTTGGTATCTTCAGATTCTGATATTCAGACACTCTTGGGGACAGAAATGTAGTGTTACTTATTTTTCTTCAGTACAGACCAGATGCCTCTCTTGAGTTTAAATTGTTTTCCCTACTATTATTCTCCCAGCTTGAAGACCACTTTCGGATGCTAACAAGGATAGCCTTAGCATTTCAGAACCTATATCTGAGCTAATGCATAAAAATACTAAAACGCATAATATTACTTCCGTTTCCAGACAGAAATAAATAATTTTGTCTCATTTCTATAAAAAAAGGAGACAAAATAGTGACAACTTCTGCAAGAGAAACATAAAGTGAAAATCATTTTGCGGCTGTCCTTACAAGAAAGTGGGAGTGTTACTCTGTTACTGTAGTTCTGCGTCTGTGTAGAGAAATAATGAAATCAATAATAATAATAAATCTCAAGGAAGCACATAATTAGCCAAACCAATTCTGCTTACATTGCAGATCTGTTGGACACTGACCAGAATTGCGTTCACTCCACACAAATCTGCCTGATGGTGTGATCAACCATGTACTTTTCCATTTCAAAAATCTTGATGTTGATTCACCTTACACCAAAGTTTCATCAGAGACTGGAAACCAACCTTGAGTCCTTCCTCACCAGTCTTCTTTTCCTCTTTCTTATTTTTTACTTTTATCATCTCCTCTTTCTTTTTCATTACCTTTTTATTTTTTTCTTCCCCAGCCTTTCTTGCTTTTTGCTTTGTGTTTTTTGGCTTTTTTGTTTGTTTGTTTGTTTTGTTTTGTTTTGTTTGGTTTTGGTTGGTTGGTTGGTTTTGGTTTTTTCCTTTGTTTTTGGTTTTGGGGTTTTTTTTTGGTGCAGTGTTTGTTTTTGTTTGGTTTTCTTTAAGATAAAAGTTATTTAGCACGGGAGAACTGTATAATTCTCTATGGTGCATCAGTCTGTCTGTATTGATGTTTATTTGCAAGCTGTATTGTGTCATTTGTAGCTTTTCCTCTTTAGCCCAGGCTGCTTGTGCTTCCTCTACTGTGAAGAACATTACATTCACGGAACGTTTATTTTGGACTGTGAAGAGAGATTTGTGTATCTGCTGTGCAGAGAGGGAGGCAGAAAATGAAAACTAGAATCAGTGTCTAATAATCTGTCTTTGTCTTCTGTTAGCTCAATGCTGTGTAAGTATTGTCTGGGGAAGGCAATAAGTGAGAAAACATGCCATCAAGGAATTTCCTGCAGGAGGGGTTATTACATGATCAAAGACTCGTTAGTGAGTAAGGCTGGCTTCATGATATTTTTGTTCTTACCCTCTAAAACTCTGCCCATTTTACTGGTGGGGTGAACAAAGCACTAAACTGCATCTGGTATTTTTAGAGAAGTCTTACTTACACATTTAGGTGTAGATTTATATTTTCATTTTGCTCAGCAAGGTAAGAACAGATATAATGGATCCTCATGGTTTACCTTATCAGTGACATTTCTAACTCTCTGAAATATTTCTAACATATTCCTTTCAAAAAGAATGGGTTGGTATTTGTGTTTATAATGCTTTTTCTGAGAAGGAAGTTTTCTTCTGTGAAGCTTGTATGATTCCAACAAGACAGGCAAAGGCTAATGAAATTGTGCCACTGAAGCTGCAGAATGGATACCTTTTTTGCGGGAATGATGCTGCACTGTAATGCAGTGAGATGATAACTGTGGCAAAATTTCAGTGAAGAACATTTTTTCAGCATTAGGAAATTCAGCATCCAAATCTATAAGAATACAGAAAAAAAAAGGGAAGAGAAATTAATCTTAGGTTGTTTTTTTGGCCTTCCAGAATAAACACTGTATAGCAGTAAATGTATTCTACGAACACACGGATGACTGGCCATAGTCTTGCTCTTCTTCTAGACTTGTGAGAATTATCTCACTCTTTATATAGCAGTTTATATAGCAGTTTATTCCTGCCTCTGCAAGCCAGCTACTCCTGACACACAGGAGTCTTGTGCTCCTCCATTTGCTTGTTCTCTCTGCTTCTTTGAAGAATGTAAGGGTAGAATAAGTTGTGCTCTTTACTCTCCTAAGTGATTTGGCCTCTTGTTCATCCAAGATAGCACAGCGACAGTATCACCCTAATCACCTCCCTGACGAATGTATCTTAATAGAAGCTGAATAAATATGGCACAAAGGAGTTCACATTTAAAGATGGAGCCAAACACCCATTTTACTAGTCCTAAATATCCTTTTACCTGAATGTGAGATAAAAAATGGCTCAACTTTGCCAATCTTTTAGTCTACCTAGAATTTGTTAGCTGAGGTTCATAAAAAGGCTGAGGGGGGTACATGACAAAGGGACACCTCTTAGAATAGAAGAGCCTGAGAAGCTGGGTTTACAGAGTCTGATATAAAAACCACAGTTACAGCTCTGAATCAGCCTAGAAGCAGTTTAACAGGGAAATAAGGGGGAATACAAGCTTTGTGAGTGTCTGAGATTATTAGAGCTTTAAAGATATCCTACAGACTCTGAAAGCCCTGTCAACACTGCAGCAAACCTAAATATAAACTACGCTAGTGAAGCTGTAAATTGAAAATGAAATTGGCAAAAATGATATAAAGAGTTTTGGGATTAAATATTAATGTTGTTTACAGAATGTAACCCTATGCTAGGTATTTTAAAGAATATTCAACAGACATGACATTCTCCCTTACTGCATCCTCCTCCTCCATTTTCCTTGCCTATCATTGTCACCAGAGCTTTAGACAAGGAAGATGTGACAGAACTTGCTAATTTTTTTCTATCTCAGTATTCCAATGTGTATTCCAGTGCATATAAAAGTATCCTTGGAAGAATAATTAAACAGTCAGAGCAAGACACCTGTTTGCTAAAAGGTTTTATTCACTTTTGTGTGTGGCATATAAATGCACATGTTTAGACCACAGGTATTTGCAGAAGCCATTTTCTAATTATTCCGTTTACATTCAATTATGTGTTTTGTGGACTTCACCAAAACAATTACCATAACCCAGGAAACAGCCTTTTAGGTAGCTACACAAAAACATGTTATTATCTTTCACTGTTAACAGAGTCAAGCTGAGAAAACTGCCACAAAAATAGCACAACCTGCTCTTGTGACTTTTTTTGTGGATGTACTGTTTAAAGGCTCCCTTCTGTGAAGGTTATTTGCTAACGAAGTTCCAGATCATCAGGAAAGTAAGGGAAGAGATGACAGTGGTGGTTACTCTTGGATATTCTGAAAAAATCAGACTAAAACATACACACAAAATAAACTGGAGGGTGCCATTAAGCAGCTGAAATCTTGGAAGTTTTTTTTTGCTTGATCCCATGAGCCAGTCAGTGACTTTACACGACATACACAGCCCACTGAACTCATGAAGCTGCAAAGCTCCAGCCTCGTTAATTACAGGTTTAAAGCTGCAATGTCTTAAACAAGAAACAGTGAGAACGCGACACATAATGTGATACCCTCTTTGCTCCAATTTCCCTTTGCTTTGAAATAAAGAAAAAAGTGAGAAAACAAAAGCAGACAGACTGTCTGAATGGCATTTAACACACATGTGGTAATTTGGACTGTTCTAAGATTTATCCCCTGTGAGGATGAATAACATGTTCTGATGTTGACAGACTGCTGACAACAACTGTACCATGACACACACACACCCCTTTTTCTGATCGCTCTTCTGTAGCTCTGCTGTACAGGTCTGCAGCACTAACCTACTGACTGTTCTGACTTTCCATGCTCTTTATCATAATATAAATGCAGCAAGGTAGCTACCACATGATAATATTTGAGCATTTGATGTGTTGCTAGAAACAGTGAAAACTGTTGTTATCTGCAGCAAAGAGTGAATGAGAACATTTGGTTCTTTGGAGCTGCACATTTTCTTTCTGAGGGTCAAGCATCGGGTCCAATGATCCAATTGGAACGGTTGCATTTTACTTCAGTCCCTGTAAGCCTCAATGAGGGAGCAGAGGAAGATAAAATACATATTTTAACTCCTGCTTTAAGAGGAACAAGACACAGAATAACTCTGTCTATTGGTTAGATAGATGTAGAAAGACTGTAGAAAGACAGTTTCAGCTCTGCAATGAAATACAACTGCTCTCATTAAGGGCATACTAAACAACAGAAATATTTTTATGGATTGGTGTGGGCTTTTTTCTTGTTTAAAGTTTTTTGGTTTGCTTTTTATGAAATACATCAAACAGAGTTAAAGGTGGTCTCTTAATGGCTTTCCTAGTAATCACTTAGCTTGTGTGGCTAGCCATGCTGTCCTATACTAAAAATCCCTGCCAAGTGCTATAAACTCTTCTACTTTGTTTCAGTTGGTGGTGACACAACCTGTCCCCCTATAGAGGGTATCCCTCCCAGAGCCACTGTGTTCCCGAGGTATCAGCTAGACAGAGAAGGGCTCTGCTTCTGCAATAACTCTAGCTCTGTTTTTTGGCACAAGAAGGACTGAGGCAATCCTGCTGTGCAGAAATATTTCCTAGGGCTGTAGGAGCCCTGTGAACCTTCTGGTGATGCAGGTGGAAGGACCCCATTTGTGGCCTCAGTTCTCATCTGTGTCTGCTCTCCAGTTAGAGGAGAAATAGAAGTGACATCTAGCAGGAGATAAGGGAAAACGGAAGTCTATTTACATAGGTCTCCCTTTACTTACAAAGTTGCATTACAGAAGGTTTACAGAACTCCTTAAAATAACTGTAGATACTGTCTTGCATATGAAAATAAATCATCTTTTCTATTTCATCTAATTGAACCCATAAATTGAGATGTTCTGAAAAATCCTTGAAGCACAAATGAAATAAAGTTGAAATTTTAATAATGAAATTTAGTCTCTGGTAGAGAACTTTAGAAATTCTACATATTTTTCACATTCAAGGCATTGTAAGATGCTAATTTGTGTTAATGCTGGAAGAAAGACTTGGTAATTTATAAACCTAATATATAATTTTGACACAATTAAAATTACCTGTCACTAATGTGAGCGTTTTCCTCTGCATATGTAAAAAGGATTGAAGGTCTAGAGACATCAGAAACATTGACTACCATCTTTCTAATTATATGTTAAATAAAATATAAGTAATTTTCTATTACCTATGAGAAAAGAAAAATGAATTTAAAAAAAAAAAAGGCCTAATGAGAAGGCATAATAAGAGTAAATATTGAAATACTCCTAAATATAAGCTGTGACATACTATGTGAAGAAATAAATATCAGGAGTTCTGTAAATAGGAGTACACTACTGCTCCACAGTATAGGGAGAAAAGGTAACCATGATGGTTGTAATGCAATCTCTTTTAGTTTATATCTAGTACTGAAGTGAGATTGAAGGACACTAAATTTCAGCAGAAAAAATTTTAGAAGTATGCAGGAAATGATGGGTGAAATTGAATGATTTTGAGTAATGAAGAGAAAATTAAAGTGTTTAGAGATAAATTTCTTGGGCACAGAGATTATGCATGCCACCTAGTAATGAATATAGTAAGAGGTGGGTATTATTCTGTTTTTTTTGGTTTTTTTTTTATAACCAATAGGGAAATGAAAAAAAATGACCAGTGTAAGAAAAATTCATACAGTATGGTAAAGAAAATGTAGGAAATTGTTCAAACACTCCAATTGCTTTAGAAAAGAACTGCAGTTAGGACAGAAATTGAACCTCAATACAGAGTTTTATGTATTTGAATTGTCTTAGATAAACAAAATTCTCATGGTTTTACCTGAATATAAACATACTAGTGAATAATTGCTACTATGTAGGAAAGCCCATTGCAATAGCCTGTGCTATCATTCTGAGTATTTCTAGGCATTCAAAGCAGAAGGATTTCACTTAACTGGTAAAGAGCTGATTTCAGTGCTTTCAATATTATTGGAAAAGCAGTATTATTTTACATTCTCAGGAGATGATACAAGTCCCAAATTTCTCAGTGCACAGACACAAGACTACATGATCATCCTTTCCCTCATCCTTCCTGTTTCATTTGAATGAATAATTTTGATCTTTCAAACTTTTTTTTTTCTCTTTAGAGCTTTGGCTGAGTAAAAAAGGTATGGGACTGAAGAGGCTGAAGGGGGCTACCTGCATGTTGCACTGTTTTTCCATCTAGACTATGCTATAGTCAGGGGTTAAGCGTGTCTTTGTCTTACATTTTTGAATCAGAAACTTAGAGACAGAATTCAATAAGTTAAAGAGCGTGTTAAATTCAGTTTTCCTATAGGACATTCATATTAAGTGCCTAAAATAATAACCCGGTTTATATTTATCCCTTAAGGCATGATGGGCTCATGTTCTCTTTTGTTCTTTCTCTGGGACCAAAGCATTTTCTTCTCCTTAGTGCATGTAGATGAGCTATATTTCCATTTTTTTTTCCCTATTCATTTTTATTCTGATATATGGATAGTTTTGGCTTGTTCATTGGAACATGACTTAATTTACTTGCAAAGGACTTTATCCTGATTCAACAATGTTAATTTGCTGATGAAGTATTATCTCACAAGTTCAGCAGTGCTACTGATGCAATATATTTCCTTAGGAAGGATTTATTTTCAACTAACACTACATGCCAGTGCTATTGATAGTCATGCCTGAACTAGTTATCCAATCTTCTTTTGAAACCAATTTTTCCATAGAAGTAGTAGGGTTTAAAAGGAGAGTAGGCTTACTAGTCCACACAAAGCTGTCTACACACTGCCGATAACAACAGCTGATCATCAGGTGCCTTTCATAGTGACCCCTCACTTTTCTTGATGATGCAAGGCGAGAACATATGATACCTCATAGGACCCACGTGCCATGATGGGGAACAAAGAGCAAGAGAGAAAAACCAAAGGAAGAAGAAATCTATTCTCAAGTTAATTCAGCAGATACGGTAAATGACAGAGTAGGAAAATTCAGAAAGCAGAAGGACAAGATGATATTTAAGCAAGATGAAACTTAACTCTTAAAAGAGTTCAATTAAAAAGTCACTTTCTCTGGCTTTGTGTGCAAAAGTAAATAAAAAAAGTCAGTATTGCTGAAGAGATGTACTGACATGATGAATTGTACTATTTTGGAGCTATTCTATGCCTCTTTTTTATGGAGACCTGAAAGACACCAACAGACAATGAAAATAAATAAATAAACAAAACACAACCCCTCACAAATTAAAGTGTATAGACACATTCACCAGACCTGTATGGATATCTTGAATAATATGTATTTTCCTCCTGTGAAAAAGAGCACTTCAAGATATTGGCTATGCAGCGTTCTGAAGTCAAATGACTCATCTTACATTAAGGCATTAAATACCAATTTACATGGAAGACATGTAACTCTGCCATGACTTGTCAAAACCCCCCTGAGTAAACTAACTAAATTCCATATCTAAATATCTTTTCTAGACTTTTTACAATACTGAGTTCTTTGTATCTTTGTAAGGCACCTAAATGTCTGAGACATAAAGGACAGTTTCAGATTTTAAGGAGTTTCATGTTATTCACCGTATTGCGAACAAGTATGACATAATCAGACACAGTAACTGTTCAAGAACACTGGAAATTCTAGTACTGGATAGGAATTAAGCATATTTCAAAACCTGCCTTGAAGTGTGTTTGATAGCTTTTACACCAAATAGGTGTAAATACTTTTTAAAAGAATTCTGGTTGTTGGTTGACTGACATCTGCAGAGCTCAGAGTTATTTCACTGCTCAAAATATCAAAAATAGAAAAAAAAAGTTCAAATTCTATTTTGCACATTGTAATGAATTTATTTATAGGCATCTAAATTAAACAATTAACACTTAACATTGCTAAGGAATTTTATTAATTTTTAATTTTATTAGAATATATGATAGGCTTTATAGATACAGATTTTGTTTCCAGATATTTCAAGATAGTTATGTTAAAACTGAATCCTTTGCTTATATTTAGTATCAGTAAGTTAAACAGGTGATTTCTGGACACACTAGAATAGAAAGTTCCCTGGCTCCGTAGAGTGATTTGCATGGTCTTCTAACCACTCCCTCCAGCACCCCCAACAAGGGAAAAAAAAAAACCCCAACAAAAACATAACAAAAAAAACCACCCCAAAATCCTGGTCCAGGTTTAGGACTAAGGACAGGTTCTGACACAAGGTGGTTTAGATGGGCTATCTTCTTTTAATGAGAAAGAGCTGTCTGTGATTGACGGCCTTAGTGTCATGACCTGTCTCATGTTTAATCTACCAGTGTATTGAGACTTGGGAACTAATTTGATTAATTAAGGTAGTGTATAGTTTTACATTGTACAATATTATTCACAGTGATGTGGCAATGCAAGTTAGAGTTGTATTACAGCCATCTAAATCTTGAAACCCTGACAGGTTTAGAATAAAATCTCCAAAACTGTTGATATTCCTAACACATGCATTGCATCCTGCCCTTTCAGTCATGGATATTATTACATGGATATTATTACACAGAAAGAAAAAGCACAGACTACATAGTGAGCTCCCTTCCATGCTTTTCCCTAATCTAAGAAGAAATGCAGGACATGGAAGTGTTAAACTCACATGCCCCTTTTCTCTGAGGATTTGTTTTCCTAGACAAGTATAGCTGTGTCTATACGTAACGCAGGGTTCTCTGAGATTATTGTGTTAAAACCTTTCCGTTCAAGTTACCATAACAGTAATAACTAGAACCATATTGAATGCCCTGCCTACTGACTCCCACTTTAGAATGTTAATTATCTGATGAGGCAGGAAGAACGACAGAAATAGGAGAGAGAAAAGAAAAATTTCTGCTTTAGACCTGTACAGCACTGCTTCAAAAACAAGTCCTCCACATTCCATGTTAAGGCCCTAACAAAGTGCCTTAACTGGATAAAGTGGTGCAGAAAAAGATGAGGTGGGTTTGTACCAATCTTTTTGAAAATGCTTGTCAAATATCTAGTCCTATAAACAAACAAAAAAATATTAATAACTCCAAGTTTTATAGCACTGCTGTTCTGCAAGCTATGGAGTAGAGATAGTATGTATATAGGTTGCGTTGTAGATTTAAAAAGGGTGAAGGTGAAACTGAACAACAGCTGCTGGATTTGTCTGTCTAGCTGACTGTGCACTGTTATTAATATAACTCTTAGTCTCTGAAGCTTCACTAAAAGTCAGCAGAACATAGGATGACAGGCAAACCTTTTTACTGGATTTAGATTCATAAAATTTTAACAATAAAATTCAGACATCAGAATCAAGTTGGTATTTGAAATGCTTATGCTGTTTTGTAGTTCTGTTGGAGATATATTTTATTATGGTATGTTTGAACAAACAATGCTTTCAAGAGATGATGCATCCTTCTACTATTCTTTTTACTGCTTAGATGCCATAATAAAGTCCCAAAGGCTAATGGTAAAACTTTCATAATGTATATTGTGAATAAAGTCATTCTCTGTCTTTATTTTTCTATAATTATTATTTTGAACAAGTCATATAGCTTGAATAGAAAGGACATCTTAACTGTTTAGCATTTACATTGTTACTACAAGTTCAATTACTTTGATTTGTGTAATACAGGCATTAAATTAGACAATTAAGTTTCAATTTAGTAGCATAAGGATTATGGTGTTAGTATTAGAGTTATTATTGATGCTGATGGTGATATCATTATTAGAATCATTTAACTTTGAAAGGGTCCTTTCTGAGAGTATTTACTGTGTTTTTTTATCCTGTATTATTCCTCTAGATTTTATGTTAAAATGCATATTGAGCTACTCATCCTTACAATGGGTGTATTTCAATATAGCCACAATGATATTTATTTGCAATTCTTGTAAAATTTGGCTTTCTTGTGAACACTTTACTTCCTGTAAAATTCTACAATTCCTGCATAAGACTACTGTGTATTTTCCATAGATGTAAATGTCTCCATAATCGTGGAATAAATTTATGTACAAGATCTACTCATCGGTTTCTCTTACAGACTTTGATCATGGAAGAGAAAGAAGTATATTAAACATCTGTGAATCTAGCAGGTTTTTTGACCACCTATGCCTGCATATATATGCAACAAGCTTTTTTGAGAACAAATAATTAATACTGCAAAAATATTAAAAAAACCATGACATCCTAATGTTATAAGAAAGTCAAGGAAGTTATCTTTCATTAGACCCTGAAGAAATGTTTCTATCTTTGGAAAGTGGTCTATTTTCTTCAGCTATATTCCAACTTGGAATAGAAATAAAGATGTGAAAAGAGCTATATAGAATTTTCTGGGTAGCTGGCATGTAATATAATAATTTTCCTTTGACGCTTCTAAGAAAATGTCACAGTGTTTGGTAACTGGTATTTACTGGTCATGACAGTCCCATTTTCAAACAGTACACCTTTTTCTCTTTACAAATATTAAGTTATTGTCTTCACCTTCTGCTACCTTTGTGAGATTCCTGAATGTCATTTCTGTTTGTTTTTAAATAGGCATAGCCTGACAAAAAAAACCCCAAACAACCAAAACCAGAAAACAACCCTGTTTCTGGAGTCAGGGAAAAAAAAACAACAAAAACAACCAAAATCAAAAAATCAAAAAGGAAACATGAGAACCATTCACTAAAAATACAAATTTTAAGGTTTGTTAAAATAAATATTTAGGTGTTCTGAAATTCAGTGACTAATAAGGTATTTTCATAAAATCACTGGAAATAAAAGATGTGTAAGGTGCTCTTACAACACTTACTTCTCCTTCTAATCCAGACATGAATCAAGTAGACATTTTCATTCTAGAATTTATGTCACATGTTCACACACAAATGAGAGTTCATTTCACAGCTTTTATACACGACATTGTATTTCAGTGCAAAAAAGTATCAAGTTTGTTAATTTACAAATGTTCTCTGTTCTGCATAGGCAGAATGACTAAACTTGTTTGAGGTTAAAGAAAAACACCCTCCCTGGTTTGGATACACCATTTGCCTCAAAAACTCCCACCTAGTGTCAATCAAACCTATTATTCACTTATTTTTGTAACACTGATCTTTATGGCAATTAATGCTTTTCAGTTCCACCTACAACAAATTTAATTTCTGACTTTTAACATGGCAGAAGCAAAAAAAAAAAAAAAAAAAATCTAAAAGAACATGAAATGTGCAAAAAATATTTATCCACAATTTCTGTCAGATTTATCTATGTATAAATGAAACAGCCATGAGAAGCTCAAACGTGGTAGATGGTAAAAAGCCACTTTCTTCCTCTTTTAGGACAAAATATTCTGCAAACAACTTTTACAAGCACTAAATATTATTTCTCAAGAGAAATGAATTGGACAAGACATTTGAAAAGATTCAACTTTGCTCTTCAATCCCAAAGTTTTTAATTTTAATTGAAAGAAGTAAAAAAACCCACCTATCTAATAGCAAAACCCCCAAAATATACCAACTGATTAACCGACCAATCAATCAACCAACAAACCAACCAAAAAAAACCCCCAATAAACCCACCAACCAAAAACGGTGTGCCAAGGGTGGAAATGCATGGTACAAATGTAACAAATTCAAATAAAAGATTTGTCAAACAAACATACTAAAAGTGTCCTGGAACTACTGAGGATTAAAAATTTAGATTATTAGTTAGAATACTGTGGATTGTGTAGAATGTTTTTGCAGTCTTCTTGAGGAGGTTCCTCATCTAAATAACTCCAGAGGTACAAACCTGCCCTTTCTTGGAATGCCGTAACCACAAGAGCTCTCATATTATACAGCATTTCAAATTTTATTCACAGTGTTCGATGCATTCGTGGAACTTACTGCCACTGAAACGACAAGAGGGTTTTTGATTTCATAATTAGAACATAGTGCCTTTGGAGAGAAAGAAAGATCCTCAGAAGTACATGGGCTTTTAGCTAACCTTTTGCCCCAGTCTTTTGTTGATTTTTTTTACTTTATGTTTAACCGCCCATACATATACACATACACACACATCCCTACATGCACAATTAAGTGATATATTGCCCAAATAAGAAAAGCTCTGTCTCTTGTTGTTTTTCTAGCCATAAAAACTGGGAACATTACATATTGAAAAAGCAGAAATAGCTCAGAACATATGTTCAGTTTAGGATTTCTCACACTTAATATATGGAGTCCCACAAGTGGTGATTAAAGCATACAGGTGGCAAAGTAGCGGTAGCTGACTTGTTTGTAGTCACCTTAAAGAACGATGCAGATAACTAGAATTTATTCCAAGTCGATCTGTGTAAGAGACCGTATTATTCAACAGAACATGCCAACTTTTACTAGCAACTGATTTTCAGCAATATGCCATGTTAAAAAAAGTAATAATTTGAAGAGTACTTTTGTGGACAATTTTAATAGTGCAGGACAGTGTTAATCATTTGAGTTAAGAAATGACATACAAAATCTAAGACCTAAATTATTGACATTAAAAGAATGAGTCAGATTCTGTCAGACTTAGGACTTACCACATACAACACTAAATTTAATGAGAGTACCTCTCAGTTTAAGAGAGAACTTCATGGAATTGTTACATTAATTTTGCCAGTGTATTCATTGCAGTTATTATGGAATTGTTCCAGAATTATGTGTACACAGACAAAAATAAAATGAGAAATCTTCATCTTTTGGGAAAGAAGCTAAGTATTAAAACATCAGTGTTTTGCCATTTCACGTACTGAAAAGGCTCAGGAATTCAAAGAAAAAGATTTATAAAACAAGTGTCATGCTGGCTTTTTTTTTTTTTTTTGGAAGGCCAAATAATCCCTGAATATAATTTCCCTCAAAATAAAAATCTCAATTAATAGTTATTTTTCTGTATAACAAATCACAGAATCACAGAATATTCTGTGGAGTTGGAAGGGACCCATCAGGATCATTGAGTCCAACTCCTGGCCCGGCACAGAACCATCCCCAACACTCACACCATGAGAGTGCCCAAGGGNTAATATCCAACCTAACCCTCCCCTAACGCAACTTCAGGCCATTCCCTTGGGTACTCTCACAGGGCACCAGAAAGATGATTGTCTGCCTCTGCCCTTCACAGGGAAGCTGTAGACTGCAACGAGGTCTTCCCTCAGTCTCCTCTTCTCCAGGCTGAACAGACCAAATGACCTCAGCTGCTCCTCATACAGCTTCCCCTCACTGCCCTTCACCATCTCCACAGCCTTCCTTTCAACACTCTGTAATAGCTTTGTATCGTTATTTTTTAGCCCCCAAAACTGCCCCCAGCACTCAAGGTGAGGCCACCCCAGGACAGAGCAGAGCAGGACAATCCCCTCCCTTGCCCAGCTGGTGATGCTGTGCCTGATGCTCCCCCGGACACGCTTGGCTCTCCTGGTTGCCAGGGCACTGCTGACTCATGTTCAACTTGCCACCGACCAGGACCCCCAGGTCCCATTCCACAGAGCTTCTTTCCAACATCTCATTCCCCAGTCCGTGGTTACATCCAGGGCTGCCCTGTCCCAGGCGCAGAATCCAGCCATTTCCCTTGTTCCCTTTATGAGAAATAACGCTCTTGAGATGAAATTTTGGAAATTTATTAAATGACAATAGAGAACTAGAGTTCTACAATCTCACAGCATGGCGGAACAGAGCTACAAAAATAACAAGAGTACCCAAAATAAAAGGAACATCCAGACACCATTTCCTACTTCACATGCAATGGAAAGACTGTGTAGACTTTCTAGCTGGGTAGGGTGGTTTTATACCCCAGAGTCTGAGTCCTCGTTGGTGGATTTTGGATCCAGCATGTCATTGGTTCTCACATGATGATTGCTTCTCATTGGCTTGTGTTTCTGGATTTGATTGGCTCTTATCCAGGGGTTTTGGTTGGCTCGTTGGAGAACCAATAGGAGTCCAGGGGTCATCCAGGGGTCCTTCCTATTGGTGGTTTCTTCTCATCCAATAGTGTCCATGGAAGCTCGGGCCCCGTCCGTGTTCCGAAACTGGAGGGGATGCCCTCTGGTGCCCAAGACAACACATTACAACTATTACAACCTTAAGACTTAGTCTATTAACAGCTCAGCCACAAAAGTCAATCCTCCAACCATTTCCCACATGATCATATGGTTGGTGATTGCTCAGTCCCCTAATTTTTGAGGTCTCTGTGCAGGGCCTCCCTCTCTGTGCGCAAGTCATCAGCTCCTCCCAGTTTTGTATTGTCTGTGAGCTTGCCCGGTATCCCTTCCAGTCCTGTGTCCAAGTCATTTAAATGTACGTGTGTTCTCTGAAGTCACACTGAATTAAATGTTTTGAAAATAATAAATTATCAGATACCAGGTAACCATGAAACTGCACTGTGGTACACATACTATGCACTTATAATGACAGATGACTAATGGAGGAGTCCAATGCAGTGACTTTTACTGGGTTACTTCTCCTCTTCCTTAGTCATATTACATTCAAAAATGTTTCAGGATCTGTTAGGTTTTTCTCAGTGTGTTTTTATCTGTAATTTTGTATATTAAATTTGTATATATATAAATTTTGTATATTTGTATATAAATTACATATTGTAATGTGTAGTTTATATGATTAAATGAAAAAAAGGGGGAGATGTGGGAAGTAAGAATACCTTTGTTAAATTTGTTAAATTCTG